>JAKSZP010015800.1:0-281717 GCA_022478985.1 Massospora cicadina
CTCATTACATCCACGATAAAGTTCATTCTGTTGTCCAATAGTAGCACTTGAGGGCACACGTTCCTCATGATAACTTGATTATACTGGAAATGGGCAGCAAAGAATGTGGTATATGTCTTATTTGCGAAGGCCTTGACCCACTTGGTGAAATGGTCAATTGCAACCAGGATAAACTTGACTCGTCTGGGTGCAGTTAAAAAAGTCTTAGCACATCAATTGAGACATACTGAAAGATGCAGTGGGAGAGGAATTGGAATAAGATCAAATTGCTTCTCCAGTGGGCAAAAACTCTCACAAATTATAAAAAATATCAAGGCTTTATGTACTTCGTCTGACATGCACTCCCAGTAGAAACTCTCCTTTAAATATGCCAGCTTTTTTTGAAATCTTCCATGGCCCATATGCGTGTGAGCCTCCATTACTAAATCCATGTGGTCACTAGGCTGGATGTATGGGTGCCATTTATTCTATTTTTTTCAGATTTCATTGACACACCAGTTTCTTCGAAACATCTCCTCATGACGCTCTTAACTTCCTTAGCTCATCCTGAAAGGCCTTTTCTGGTAGTCCCATTAAGTTTTAAAGGCGATTACTTCAAGTTCTTGCAGATGTAAAATTGTTAATCTTGACTAGACATCCGCGTTTAGGTGTTTATCTCCTGCGCAATGTATTAGTCCAAAATCAATCCTTGAAAAGTATACCCAAAGGGTAAGGCGTCCATCAGGGCCCTTCATATTTCTCAACCAGAAGTTACGCGTGATCCATGACTAACTTGAAATGTACCTTATACAATTGTCTAACGTGTTTTTTGCTCTGGGCACTGCCAAGAACTCGCGTTCAGTAAATGTGTAGTTCTTTTTAGCTCTAAGAAAACTTTATAAATTTTACTCAATCAGATGATCTACCCCACCTTCATGCAGTTGTGTTAATATCATGCAATCCCACATCACATGTGATAATGTATAGGTAATGTCTTGTTGAAGTCAAATTAAGCCAATATTTGGGCTTTATTAATTGTGCCTTCTACTCTATGAATGCCTGCTTGAAGCCCCATTTATATTTCTCACCTTAGTAGTAGGTAGATAAGGGGCATTGCTAAGTCTGTTATATGGGGGATAAACTGCCTGTAAAAGTTTACCATTCCAAGAAGCATTAGGACGTCCTTCATACTCATTAGTGGCTATACAGCCACAATGGCATTCACTTTCGCATCTCAAGGCTTAAATCCATTAGGTATAATATCATATCCCAAGAAGATACAGCTGTCTCTTAAGTAAGATAAACTTGCTTTTTTCAATTTCAGTTCTGATGCGTGAAGCCACGCGAAGAACTCCCATAAGTTCTGCAGATTTTCTTGAAGCATACGGCTGAACACAGTGATGTTACCAAGGTATATAAATAAACTAGATAGCTGAGATAGTTGAAAATGCAGTCCATTGCATTTTGGAAGGTAGCATTGGCATTGCAGAGCCCTGCAGCATTCTCTTGGGCTCTAACATCCCCTGGCTATTAATCTGGGCGCATCCCACCTGATCCTCAGTCAAGAGCTCCATCTTCCAGTATCCACTTGCTAGATCCCTCAACAAAAAAACTCGAGTCTCCCAGGCGTTTCAAAGCTTCATCAATGCACAGTAGCGGGTACAAGTCCTTCTTCATTATCTCTTTTAGGCGGCGGTGTCCATGACTACTCTATGGGTCTCATCCTTCTTGTGAATCAGCAACAAATATGATGTTCATGTACTCTTTGATGTATGGATTAGACTGGCTTCAGCTAACTGGTTGAGCTCTTGTGTGATTGTGGCGTCTCCCGCCTTTTAACGGCGGTTATATCTGTACTTAAAAGGTATAGTGGAGCTGGTGTCCATTTTGTAGACCTCGCCTTTTCATAGGCAAGTCATTGGAGCTGGTACTGAAGATGTCGCAAAATTTATCTAGTAGTTCATCTAACTCTCCTGCTGCTTATGGGTTACATCTGAATCTGAACTATTCAAAATCTCTTATTGCATGTATAGACTGGATATCCTGACAACTGACAGTCAGGCAAGTGCGTCAACTTGGCCTTTTTAACTTGGATTGGTTGGGTAGTGATGTTCACAAAAACTATGTTTAGCACCCCATATTAGGTGGTTTTGTAGAATTCTGGTAGTAATTTGTTTTCTTGCCAACGGAAATCTATCATTACTGTATATTTCCGATATTGTATCTGATAAAATTTTCACGCTGATTGACAGGGTCATTCTGCGTTGATACCTTAGTCAAAGTTCTATGGTTTCGCTGGTTCTCAGAGAGATCCTTTCTTCCGCGCTGACAGTATAAAGCAGCTGCTTTATACCCTTCTCAGTCAACGTTCAATGAGCATGGTAAATGGATTGGTCCATTTCAACCAAGCGCAAAAATTGAATCTTCAGTTTTATGTCCTTATCCTTAAGCACAAGTGAAAGTTGATATCTTAATGTGCTAACTGTGCTATTATTGAAGCCAATCTTTACCCCAAACTCCAGTAGAAAATGCTTAACAATCAGGAAGTCATATTGATTGTTGTCCAGAACCATTGCGGTAATGTCAGGACCATGCGCCCAAAGTTTAAGGCAATGCAGATATAGCACCTAGGGCTCAAGTATCATGATGCCATGCAGTGCGGTACTTTATGTTTTAATCATTATTGGGCAAAACTTAAGTTTATTCATGAGTTTGGAGGAGATGATGTTAAATGAAGCACCGGTGTCCAGCACTTTTAAAATGGGAACCTTTTTAGATTCTTAATTCCGCTTTCGTTATGCTCTTTCCAAAAGGGTTTTCAAAGGTCAGTACATTGGTGGCAGATTACTCAATCTGTCTCTGAGCAGCTGCGCACATATTAGCCTTGAAATTATCTTCTCCAGTTGATGCCAGCATCTTAAAGGTAGCCACAAATAACTGCATTTTTTTTCTAGTGGGAAAATGACTTGGGTAAGCTAACTTGCTTGTGCAGAATAGGTGTTTCTAGATGTAGATCCGTCAGTGCCTTGTATTATTAGTCTATTCAGCACAGTCAACGCGCTAGGCGCCCCTAACACGTGGTATCCTGTACTTCTTAATTCTCAGCTCTAAGGTTGTCCTCACCTCAGTGTTGAGATCCATCCAGTTTACAGCCTTGAATTTATCCTCATTAGGGGTAAACGTCTTCTTTTCTTCAGCAAGTAATGGAAATGATCAATAATGTGCTCAGGTTGGTGACACTTATGGCAGGTAAACTCTTAAAGAGGCAAGAATTCAGGTGGCTTGCTGCTATTATCCTTTAATTTATCACTCTTATTGTTGGTGACATAAATGCCATATTAAATATTTTAGGGGGTGGGGTAGGTTCCCTAGCTTTGTTTTTATATTTATACATACTATGTATGTCAAGTAGTGCAAACTTAAGCGCCTTAAGGACGTTGCAATCTTAACTGGTAGGAGTCATGAATCTTCAGGTTAGGATGAATTTTTAAGGAGATTAATAAAAAGGTTTTTGCAGTAGACAGCTATATAGTTCCTGTGGTCCATAATTGTCGAGCCTTGATGTAGTATAAAAAGGCGTAATTTACAGCTAAGTAATTTTTGTCTATCTTCATCAGGAGGAACTATTGTTTTTATTCTGGACATCTTGTTCACAACTGAACTTGGAAATCAAGATGTTCCTCACTTTGGTCCAAGATAGCCCAGGTCATAGGCTCACACTGTCATGGTTGGATGACCTGATAGTTGGAACCAACGCCAAAGATAAGGCTGGGCGACAGGAGGCCCAGAAGGTAAAACTTCAGGCTTTTCTTGACCTGAAACACACCTTGGACCAACGCTGGGTGCAAGCAAAACATGCCCAGGTTGGTATTAAGGGGGTTCAAAATGCCCAGCCCCTTATCTCGGCCAGGCACTGAAATGAATGATCTATGTAACAAACAAAGACAAATTGATTTAGTTAATTGGAGAACGAGGATTTGAATCCCATTTGAGTTATGAAATCATGTGCTCGGGTAGAATACAGCTCAATCTAGCAATTGAGTGAAGGAACATTTGGTGTATTTTACCAAAATGGATGGGAGCATGTGTCTATTGGAGCATCAAGGCTTGGGCACACTTCCGCAGACCCTTAATTACCCTGACCCACTTTAAATATGTTTTTGCGACCAACATTCCTTGTTGGTCAACTTTCCTAGTAAAAATTTCCCTGTTTTTTCCCATTTTATTACAATGTTATTTCATAAAATCCTATGCGTGTACCCCTTCATGGAAGTCTTACACCAAATTAACCAATCCATCTTGAACACAATCAGATTATCCCCACGTGCACCATTGGTTCGCCCAGGTACCCTCCAACCTGGGCCGTATACCCCTTCTCTCCTTGTGGACCATGTCATTTTTGAATGGTTCCTGATCGCACTTCTGGGCTGTAGTTATTGTTACTCCAGCACCTTCTGCAGGGCGCTAGTAGCTTTAGTACTAAAGGTTATTTTCCATGCATTGGCTCTGTGCACCGAGCACCACCATGCTGGAAAAGGAGAGTTAAAGACACTCTCCTTACATGCACTAAGGATTCCTTGAGCCTTAAAAATCATGCATCCTTATAAGTAAAGAGCTTTCTGGAGATCAATATCACTATCCCTGATATTTTAGTAAATTTGGAGGAAGCCTGAAAGTGTCCTTTTGCAAGTGTATACATGGTTTTGAAGTACGATTTGAAGTTGGGATCTTTTTCAACAGGGTCAGTGTGCATCATGGTCAGTTATGTAGCAGTTCTGACCAGTTGTAGTATATTATGTTTCATGACCCAAATAGGAGCCTCCAAGCTGTTACAAGGCGAGTTGAAGTAGCTTCATTTATAGTACAAATTAGTTTCTTCAGTTTGCCTTTACTCTTGTCCATAGCAAATAGCATAATGTCATGCTGTTCTAAGAATTATCCATATTTATTCAGTTCAGTAATAGTTTTGCATTCTTTTTTCCAGGAACACAAGTCTCTTTTCAATCTTCTTTGGCGTAGCCAGTTCTGACAATAGGCGATGGTCCTCTCACAATAGGTTGTGAGGATATTCGTGCTCTTCTGGTGGTCTACTTGGCATGCTTAAGATTGCGTGTAGATTGTGAAATTCTAATTCCAGTTTATATGGTCTTGAACATATTGTATCCTCCAACATCGCCTGGGACTCAGAGTAATTCTCTACATGATATGCTTTCATAGTCACTTCATTGTTGAATGCTTATGGGAACTTTTGAGATCATCTCTAGGTCCTGATGGTGCCACCCCTGTAGTGATCACAAAAGTCAGCGTGCTGATCTTAGCTCACTTAACTTCTGAGGCTGACCTGCTGCTCAGGGGTTCTAATCCGCTCAGATTAGGCACCTGAAAATTTTTGCTAACATCACAAGCATTCTTGCTGAGCAAATTATCCTCTGATACTACTCCTTGTAGCATCAATCGCGCTGATAAACTGTTCGCGCCCATGGCAAATTTCTTGTAGACACTCTTAGACTATCCGATGGAAGTTGGCCCTTGAGAATCAACAGAAGTCAATCTATCCTCTTCTGTGGCAACTCAACTCTAAGGTATCCGCAATAGAGAGTGTCTTCGTCCAAACAGAGCAGATGTCACACTGGTTACCCTATACTATATAATTAGTTATACTCAGGCTGGTTACTCGCTATTTCACCTAACTCATTATAAGTAAAACTGAAAGGATATCCAAGAGATTCTGTGAAAAGTTTTTTAATAAGATAAAACGTTAAGAACTTTATACTTTAAGAGTAAATCAGATAAAAAATAATTTGTAATATTTAAAAGTATTGTTTTTGGGGTTTGATATGAAGATTTTTTTAAAGATCACCTAGTCAGACTGCGTCTGACTGCTGATTTAGTGACCTCATTCATTTGTACCAATTCTTGTAGCCATGAGCTCCTTCTCGTGGTGGTTATTCCAGTTTATAGAGATCAGGGGGCCCTTCATCCTTTCCCACTTCTGGGTTGTGGCTGTTGTACCTTTTTCTTTTATTGTTTTATTACTAAATTTGGTGAAACCCTTCTCAACTTCTGGTTTGAGCAATGGCGCTCATATGATGCACCTCTCACCAGATTTTTAAGTGACTCTCGAAATAAAAAAGCACTGGATTTGGTATACTTACTTCTGATCTTCAATTACTCTAGTATGCATAAGATGGCCTGATCATGATATCATGTATAGCGGAATGTAGAATATATATACTCTGAAAGGTATATAAGGGATTCGAATTTTCATACTAGATTTTGGTTGCGTCATATGTCTTCATATACTAGACCTTCTGACTCATCAGGCTAAAATTATTTTGTATGATAACATCCCCATGTTGCAATAATACCTATGCTCTACCAAATCTATAAAGGGTCTCTTGAATCCCATCCATAATGGGTTGGTTACCAGTACCTCCACACTTTGGGGTTACTTCAACTCATTCCACTGATTGAGGAATGAATTTTTAAACCAGGTGTGGCCTAATCTGCGACTATGTACTTCTCTAAATTATTCTTTTTCTTTTTTCTGAAGAATTGGACTTGTCAAGATGTGTACATTAATTTTTAGCCAGTCTTAAGGAATGCCTGAGAATCAAATACATCTTTGACATGGTGGGATGGCCCTTAATCCAGTAATATAAAACTTTGGATAAAATTTTCCTTATCAAAGTTAGTGGTGATGCTTCCTTTTCCTATACAAAGAATTCATTAAAAAGCATCATGATCCCCATAAAGCGGGCCATACTTGGAAAAATATTATTGTGCGGATGTTTTACCATTCCTAAAACTGAAAGGGGATACCATTAGATGTGGCGCGCTAAACTAATGATTGCCTCACATGAAACTTGGCCAAGATGTTCAATAAAAAATTTACCAGGCCTACTTACCCATCTTCAAACCGCAAAAAGCCCTTAAATTCCACTTTAATGTTTTTTGTTTATAAGTTTCCCGTCTCACTGGGCTGCAATGCGTTTATGTTATGGTGTCTGCTTCTAAAAGATGAGTCGTTTTATCCCTTTTTATGCCATCATCACTTCCTTTCAGTCCTTATATTTGTTCATAGGCATTTAACCTTCTGCTTACATGGTCTTTTAAAAAAGAAATATACGCGATTAGGGTCCCAGTTTAATGATTTGATTTGTGAGGCCATATTTCAAGCCTTTGCAGTCTTTATTTTCTTACATTTGATTCCCAACTCCAGTTAGATAGCCAGATGGAAATGGTAAACCATGGTTTGGAGAATTTTCTCTAAGGTTATATTAATGCTTAACAAGACAATTTTGCGTCATACCTCCCTCTTTTCTAGTTTAGATTAAAACTTTTTCTGAGCAACTATGTGACTGTCCTCCTTATTCTCAACATAGGTGATATTCAGCTTAAAAATAAAACTTTGACTATATGTAAAGGTGGCTTCAGCACTTAAATTGAGATAAAAAGCTTTTTTATTTCAATAAGAAGGTCTTGTAACATCTGGTGAAGACTGTGAAGCACTACAAGGATTATGCAGATTGAATGATCCTCTATGAGCCTGAGTACAAGCTGGGGGTTCTGGTGATAATGAACGCAAAAATATTTATTTGAAGCAACTACTTTAGAAGTTGGGTATAAATAGAGTTTGTCCCCTAAAGATTGTAAAATGGAGGGGCCAGCTGTATAATATATCAACTTTCAGCCCTCCATAAAGTTATCCAAGTATTCCATGAAAGCATTTTCCCCAGTTGTCTGGTTCCATGCCAGATGCGCCAGCATCTGTTATTGTAGTAGTCGTGTCATAATATAAAATGTATGCCATCTTAGGTTCCTGGAATTCTCATCATTGCCTTAAGTACCTCATGTCTTGAAATGAGTCTAAGGAGACAAACAAAAGATGGGTAGGGCTTTCCTCTGCACCAATGAGCATGATATGATTAAGAGATTGTGATAAATTTTCTTAAAAGCAGTGTATCCCTATTAAGGTTTTTGCCATTTGAGCTGTAAATTTTCTATCCTTTCATAATAATTATGCTTTTGCGGCCATATCATCTGAAGTCATAATTGAAAAAAGACTAAAAGGTATTGTAACAAAAAAACCTTTTATTTAAATATTTCTCTCCAAGAGTGGTAAAAAAGATGTAATAAAAAACTCAAATAGCACTTCAAGTCAATGAAGGATCCGTTGATAGTTATATATAAGAGTCTGGATGTACTAAAAGACTGTATTAGGAAGATTATTTTAATAATAGGGTATGTTGGGATTTTTTTTGACATTCTTAGCATTATAGATTATCAGGGATCACTAGGGGGTAATTCCCTATATTGAAGTGAATTGGATATTAGGTAACCCCATTTTTTGGGGTTAACAATGTTTAAAGGATTTTATAAGTAATCCTCCTGGTTCAGATCCATTGAGGGATTAATCCAGTTGGATGCTTAAGATCTCGAAAGCAGAGTTGCCAATGAAATGAGGTCATCTAATAGTTAATTGATGATTAACTATCAGGTTACAGATTGAATTCAGTTGTGTTTCATCACCAGACAATTTTGGAATTTAGGGATCAGGTTGCAAGGCGAGTGATGCCGCCTTCAACTAGCAAATTGATCAGTTGGTTTTTGATTGCCTTAATGGTTAACAAGTCCCATTACATAAAAAGGTCACTTGTCAAATATAGTTGGTTTGCTTGGATCGAGAGGAAAAACTTTAGGGACACGTTTTCTGACTCTTTACATTTTATGTCTCAAGGATGTCCAACGACGGAATCCTAGCCAGTATGGGTAAGACTTTTGCTGATGAGATAATAAGGGTAATCAATGGCAACGGCTGCCATTTCATTGTTGAGGTTTCTTAGGGTTAGGCGCCAAAGTTTTACTATATATGACCTTAAGAATTCAGTTAATAAAAAAGCATAAAATAAAACATTTTAACTATTATCATAATATAATGTTCTCATAATTCAGTATTAGTTCTATTCTTCTTCAAAATAATTATTTCTGTGACTTTGATTAGAGACTCTTTAGAAAAAAGATTAATGATCAAGGATCCAGAGAAAAGAAGCTGAGCTGAGATGGGAATTGCTGCTGACTGTGTGTCACCAGACTAAAGCCTAAACGAGGATCTGAACATGGATCAAGTTAGGTGTTATATGGGAAAAATCTCTATTGAGGGCATCTTAAGTATTTCAAGCAGGAATACTGATCAAGAGTTGGACCCAACACTAGTGATCTATTAAACTACGGGTAATAGTCTTCACACTTTTATCAATCAAGTATATATTATTGTCAGATAACGTGAAGGATTGCACAACATCAGAACTATGCAGTTAACCATCTTGAGAACTGACATTCATGGCAGACCCTAGAACTATTTAACAATTGGTGCTCTGTACAGGGGTTGTAGTTGAGTAAAATACTATGATTATATGACATACAAGGACGAATTAAGTGAGACTCTGGATGGAGTTAAAACGTCAACCATAACGCCTTGAGTTCTGCAGATTATTTAGAATTCGCTGCCTTAGAGGAGAGAATTACCAATATTGAGAAAGGGGTCAAAAATTTCGCTAGTTTTGAAATGAGTTACTAGGAAAAAACATCATTGAATAAAAAGGATGGAGATTTTGCTTGAGAAGTATTATTCTTAAAGACGGAATGTGAAGCAGATTGTGTTCAAATATTGGCATTCAGTGCATCTATAGAGCGGCTGATTAAGCAAGTCAATGAGTTGAAGACTCACATATATGAATGTGAGCCATATGCTGCAACTGACGCCAAAGAAAGAACACCATGGACCCCAATTAGATAGACGACTATTTTACAAAATATGCTGCCTACTTTCACAACCATTTCAGAGATGACACCCAAAATTACTCTTCAAGTTGGTCGAGTAGCCAAACTAAGAGTGGTGGCTAGAGAAACTTTATAAAAACTTTAAAGTGACGCCAAAATTGCCAACTTTCCACCAGGATAACGCCCCTGCACTTTTCCGATTATTTGACATTACATTGTTCAGTTAATGCGATTATCAAAAGGCTTTGACAGTGATAAATTGCTTGAATACCATTTGTCTGAAATTAGTGTTGCACTATCTAGAGGTGGACTCTTGTCATACTCAGAGGCCAAGGAGGCCATTATGAAAGAATTTGAAAGTCCAACCCAAATTTTGAAGCACAAGTAAGAATTAATGGGAATTCAATTTCAGAGGTTTGAATCCTTAGCAAGTTTCACTAATCATTTTTACCAAGAATCGCATATATTAGTTAGAGCAAAAGTTCTGGATAATTTTGATGCAAGGATTGCACTGCAAGCAGCCCTTTGGCCTTATTGTAATTTGCATCAAATGTTGTCTTACATGTTCAAAATGGATATTACCACCTTTCAGTTGATGGATCGCTTGAAAACATTAGTAACTACCTTCAATGCTATTAATAAGACTTATAAAACAAATCAGTACAAAATTCAAATCTTATGAAGAAGACTGATGGCACTAAAGAGTTGAATAGCTGAACCGTGTCAGTTAATAAGCCTGAAGAGTTTAAGTGTATTAATAAGAAGTAAAAAATCTGTTACCAGTGTGGAGGAAAAGGACAATTTCTGTGCACTGCAAGAAATCTAAGGAGCAAATCTATGTGGTCCAAGTGAAAGAGTCTAAACCCGCGCAGGAGTTGAAAAAAGGGCCTGTGGCCTAGATGGTGAACAGTCTAGAGCAGCGGAAAAACTGTTTTTCCCTTTATTAGCACGAAGATATTGACATTTACAGATCTGTTAATCAATAATGACGCACATGATTAACTATATCAAGTGGTCAATTTAGATAAAAAGCAGAAATCACATCTGGAGCAAAGGGGATCAACCCAAAAATTAAGGAAGTTGCTTGACCATATGCACAACAACTGGTGGACAATATTTAAGCCACAGATAATCTAGAAGAATTGGCCAAAGTCAAATTAGATGAGGTAAACCTGTCAATCCCCCTTATAGCAATCAAAAAATCAGTTTCCTAGTCTATTACGCAAATAATCACATCCTTAATTCTGCAAATAATGCCGCTATACACTCAGTAAATGCAATTTTACAATACTCTGAGTATAATATATAGATATACTATTTAATCAAGTATGGGTGCAGGTAGTAGACAGTGGAGCGCCCATCAACATTGTTTCACTCAAGCTGGTAAAGAAGATAAGAATCACGCCCAATTTAGAACACAAAAAGTTATGGGACATCTAGGCCAAATACCACCAATTCTGTGGTGCGTATAGTGCTCTACCACTTCAATTTAGATTTTTAGTGGTATCCACTCCAGCTATAGTTTTGGCTAACTAAAACTATAATATTATGATTAGGACGAAGATTTTAGAAATATGTAGTTAAATGTAACTTTGAGGATAATATGTTGACCTTATTGGGGCAGACGTAACCATTGGTTTATCAGAAAGATAGAGAAAGTCCACTGAATAGGAGAAAATAACTTCATCAATATGATCTACAATGACGGCATTCTCCTAATTAAATATCAACTAGTTGGCCAAAAGTAATGAGAAATGCCAATGAAAATCCTAGAAAATCAGGGAATTCAGCTGAGGATTTTGAGTGTGAGAACCATACCGCTGGGATCGCAGAAAATTTAGTTAACATGAGGTTTACATTTATGATACTGGAGCTGATGTATTGGGAAGTTGGAAGTTTTGGAAAAATTTTAAAGTAGATCCTTGGGTGGCTTCTGGAATAATTAATTTAATCCATGGAGAAATACAAGTTTCCTGGCGAATATGAGTGAAATTTTGATATAGATTGAAAGAATAAGATTGTCACGTTTAATCTTTTAATCCCAATGGCTGAGTTAAGAAAATTCCATGATTTTGGGACACTTGAGAAATGGGGTTACCGCCAGGGGTGACCAAGTGTTTTAATTTATTAGTTGATCAAGTGCAACTTGCTGATTTAAAGGACATAAAGAAGGAGTTAGTCAACTTATTCGCCAAGTAATGGGAAGTATTTGTTCAGGAAAACTGCGGTTTGAGGTGTGCAAGAGATGTGATCTTCAAGGTCAATACCAGGGGATTTGCCAATAAAAATGAGATTGAATTGATGGTCAAAGGATGCTGAAGCAGTAATGGAGATTGTAATCAGCAAATAGTGGAGAATGAGCTTCTAGATACATAATTTGATACTCTGGGTGAGCTCTCTCCTTATTGTGAATAAAAAGATGGCTCTAATTGATGATGATTAATTATCAGAAGCTGAAAAAGGTTACAAAGAAGAATTTGTGCCCGCTAGTAAACATTGACAATGCGCTAGATTGATTGGGAGAAGTGAAGTATTTCTCTGCAAAGGATCTAATATCAGGATTTTGTCAAAGAAATAATTTGCCTAGAGAAGGTCAAAAAATATGCAAATATCACCGCGCAGATATTTTTCACCTGACGGGGTGCCTAGGGTCTATGCAATGCGCCTGCAACATTCTAGAGGGTCATAGACACCATGTTAAATGACCTGAAGTTGCCATGCGTCCTGGTGTACTTGGACGATATAAATGTGTTCATTAGGATCTTTTTTGACCAATTACACTACTTGAAGGATGTGTTCAAGAAACTGTCCGCAGCCAACCTGAAGATTAAGCTTAGAAAGTGTCACTTTTTCATAGAAAAGTTGAAATATATGGGATTCATAATCAACTCTAATGGACTGCAGCTGCAAGCCCAGAAGATCAAAGCCATAGAGCAAATGGCTGTGCTGAAGAGTTTCTGAGATATCCAAGTGTTCCTTGAAATAGTCAGATACTATAGTAGATTTATTCAGAATTTTCCCAGAATTGCCGAGCCCTTATTCCATCTGCTGAAGAATCCAAAGAAAGGATTTATATGGAATGAAGAAGAACAGGAATTCGGTTGGGACCATCTAGTACTAAAAAAAGAAGCACAGAAATTCTTTGACAAATTATGCCAGTATCTTATAGATTCTCTGATTTTGAAATATCCAAATTTTTATTGAGAATTTATCATTCAAACCAATACTTCGTTAATAGTAATTGGCTCTGTACTGAGCCAAGTAGATGAACTTGGGATAAACATCTGGTGGCATATGTGAGCTGGACACTCTCAGCCACTGATAAGGATTACACTATGACTGAGCATGAATGCCTTGCGGTCGTTTATGCCTGTAAACAGTTTTGGGTGTATATCTATGGAACGCACTTGAAAGTGGTGATGGACAATCCTCGTTGCATTGGTTACATAGTTTTAGAAAGCCAGAAGATGACTGGCCCAATGGGCACTAAAGCTACAGGATTAAAACTATAGGATATTCACCAATCTGGAGCTTCTCATCAGAATGTGGCTGGTTTATCAAGGTTATAATGGTCCAAATAGTATACTAGCAGGTAGATGAGCTATTCTAGAGAATAATAAAAGGAGAAATTAAGAACAAGCCCTGAGAAATCAAAGGTGTTCTTTAAAAAATTGATGAATAACTGATATTATGGGTCAACAAAGTTTTCAAGACAATTGATGAGAAGTGATTCCTATTACCAAAGCCATTAGAATTAGTGGCTATTGTTCAAGGCACTTATAAGGTTTTTGCATGGAGGCCTGAGGAAGAAGAAAAATCATATTCGCCAGTATTGCTACTGGAAGTCCAGCAACTAAGATATAGCAGACTATCTGGCTTGTTCTGTGGAGTTCCAGTTGCACAAGCCACACAAGAACAATACTGGATACGACTGGCCTGCCCTGGATTTACTTAACATTAGGTGTCCATCAACGTGATGGGACCGTTGGCAATGAGCATAGGAGGAGTTTAAATACATCATAGATGCAATAGACCATCTGAAAAGATGGGTTGAGATGAAGACCCTGGAAAATTTAGATGCTAAAGCACTGCGAAGTGTATCCTTGATCAAGTAATATATTGACATGGATGCCCGCAGGTCGTGCTGAGCAAAAGATGGAACGAATTTCAAATCTCATGTTATCCTGATAGTGAATAGATAATGAGTATCAGGTGAGTTGTTCTGTATCATACCAGGTAGAGACAAACGGACTGGCACAATGGGTCAATGGAATGCTGGCCATGACGCTGAGGAAGCTGGTTGCAGGAATAACTTCAGCATGGGGAATGGACCTTAATTTGGTGATGTTTGTCTAAAGCATAAGTTATTCTACAGTAATGAGAAAACCGCCGTTTAGGTGGCTTTATGGAAGGAAGGCCGCATTGCACCAATTTTATATTTATGAGTGTTACCAAAATCAGATGTGAGTGCCAAGCAGTACCTGAAACAGTTGTCAAATATTCTGATTGAAATTCAATTATAAATATAAATATAGCCTTAAAGAAAAGATCAGAGCAATTGATAAATGATAAGAACTGACCAGCCTTATCAATATATAAATAGGCAAAAGAGTTGCTATTGCGATACATTTAGTTTTGGGAGAAAAAAACGCTGGATGCATTGTGGTCAGGTCCATTCAAGATTATTGCCAAGATGGTGGCGGACGCCTATTCTATCAAGAACTTCTTTGATGGAAGGATAGTAAATTGAGTTCATGATAAGTATTTCAAGCAATTGATCAATGAAATAACAATAATAATAATAAATTGTTCTTAAAGGACCGCTGAACCATTAAGATAGTTATGTCCTGATGCTTTGGAAACTCAAAAAAAGGACCACTGAATCAAACTTGTTGGTTAAGTCTCAAAAATTATATCTTTGAACCTTAGAAAACTGGTAGGTCTAAGTAAATCTAGGATACAGTTTGGGGAAATAAAAAAGATGGACTGCTGAACCAAGAAAAGGTAATGTACCATAGAAAAAAAAAAATAAAGTTTGATAATAATATAATGAAAAAACCATTGAAAAATCTCAAAAAAGAAAAAAATTTATAATTTTCTATTGGTTATCTTTAACTTGTGAATGATTCTTGCTATGTCTCCTCTTGGGGGAGGGAGGATGGATCGCAGTAGGAGTAAAAAAACTGTCAAAATCTAAGTGAGCTTGGATGCTAATGAGGGCTAGACCTACTTTAAGCCAAGTTTGCTGACGGTGGCAGATCCTTGTGAGAATGTGATTGGGGGAAGAGAAATGGAAATATCAGTACTTGCCAAACGTGATACCCCAGATTGGGGAGGGAAGCAACAGAACAAGAAAAGGCAGTCAGCAAATAACCCTAATTAATCCAATATGGCATAGGAGCTGGAGGATTGGTCTTGAGCAATTGCCAATGGGCTTCATCATGAACATTGGACATATGTTCTGGCATTGAGCAAGGGATAGTAGGTGGGGGTAGTCAAATCATGCCACTATTAAAATATATGAGGTTAGACCATTAGGATGTGCTAGAAACGAGATAGTCATGAAAGGAGTGGATGGAATCCTTAAGACAATAACATCAAGACTCTAGAATTAGAAAGCAGAATGAACAATGAAAGCAGGGAGTGGCAGGAAGCTTTGTGGTCTAACTTCAAAGAACTTAGCCAACAAAGCAAAGAGCATAGGCTGCAATATCTCAATTTAGAATGTTTTCAAGATTAAGGGTTCAGAAATATGAATAGAGCCTCAGTTACTCAGGTCCTTAGTTCTAAATGGTGAGTTTAAAATGTTTGCTGTTTCTGATGGCTAGTTTTCGTTGACAAGAAAAGGTGGCTTGTAATACTAGCCAAGTTTGAAAAGGAACTCTGGGAGCAAGTCCAATCTGGTGAGGAATAATTGATTGAGATAGTAGGGCATTGCTTCAGGAGGTTTAATGATGATGGGAGGAGAATTTACAATTAGAGAAAAATCCAAGATAGTTTTTAATTTTAATTTGGGAATTGATGACAGAGGAAAAGTGGTTGTAACTCATTTAAAACAATCTCTAAGCTGTGTTTATTGGGGTTGAATACTGTTTCCAGTAATTTATGGAAAGACTGGCATCAGGTAAATTTGTGTGAGCATATGTCCTTGGAGGACCATATTAGAGGTTCTGGCGCAAAGATCAACTCATCAGCTGAAAGAGCTGATGGTCTTTATCAGACATGCTATCAAGCAGTTGTTGGTAATGAGACACCGAATTGACATATGATATGGATGAGAGGAAGGATGTCAGACTTTTATGATAGCCAACATTATGAAATCTGAAATTGATCAAGCTCTAATTTCGGAGTAAGTAATCCTAAATCTAATAGAATAATATCTCAAGAGAATAATTGAGAATGATATAAGCAAGAGGTTATTATGAGAAAATAACAAGGGCAAAAATAAATGAGCATTCTTTATTGCGCTATAAAACAAACATCAACAGTAAGACTTCCTGTTGAGGATAAGGAGAAAAATTAGGAAATTGAGGATGCTGGATCAAGAATCCAGAATCTGACAGCGGGTCATGTGCCCTAATGGGGGAAAATCGGATCCCAGGACTAATATTAAAGTGAGTAAATTGATTAGCCTGGCACAACAGAAGGTCATGGGAACTGTGCTCTGAGTAGGTGGTAGCGAGGAGGAAGAGTAAGAGAGCTGGATGCTGAAGGTCATCCTGATCATAATTGAGTACTGATTGACTGTACTCCACTTGAACTAAAGAAGTATTCAACATAATGTCCAAAGCGATATTCTCCTTTCCATCTATTTTCTTGCTGGAAATGTAGGCAAAAGGGGGATGTGTTGAATTTTGCCCACATTCCCAGCTGTCTAGATTACCAGGTGTCACTAGGTATAACGAACTGGCTCCTTCCAGTGAGCCATGAATGAATTGGGAAGCAGGGCTTAAGTCAATGACCAAAGGGCAGGGAAGGTCATGGAGACCATTCTTCTAGTGCGTGTGCTACAGGAGCCACGGATAAACACCCCTTGGAGGAAAGTTGTGAATATGCTTGCCCCCAACAACTTGCCCTGACTCCAAGACAAGTTGTATAGGGAGGCAATAGCCTTCCCAATCTCGCTCTCAAAGTCCAACTCCTGTTTGTATAGGCCAAACGTGGCCGCTCTTAGACTTAATTTATCAATATAAACCTCAGAAGAACGTAATAAAAATAAGTAAGGGGAGTTGATAGGAAACGGAACTAGAGAACCTCCCATTATCAAGTCCTTATCTTATAGCTATCTGCTGCAAGCATAGATCAAGCTCATCCATCATTCTTGACACTATGTCTTTTTAAATATATCATAATCAAACTCCAATTGTTTTAGGCCGGATTGAATTCCATATTGGTTGAACCAACACACCCAAGAATCGGTTTAATTCTGATTCAAATCCCCCTTTAACCTAGAAACCACCCACTTTTAAAACCATTTGGTTTGACTCCAGGACTGACAAAAAATCTAACCGTCATCCTTTCCCAGTCTTAATCTCAACCTGTGGTCTAGCCAAAAAAGCTCTCTCACCTCCTCTGTCTTCCATACCAGCTTGTCCTGTCTTATCAAAGACAGGGCAATGTGATATTAAGGATAAACTTTGTCGCGATTCCAATATGACTGGATGATAAGCACTAAGTCATTATGGTGAAATGGATGGAATCCACCGAGTTGCTAAAAATATGATTAATTGCGCGCCTCAAAATGAAGTGATATTGGGATTATTGGGAAACCAGCCAAATTGGGCAGCTGTGAATTAGCGAATAAATAATTGGTGGAACCAATGAGATATGGCGAAGTGAATTACTAAGCCATGAAAGTGGTATCATCCAAAGTCATACGATACAATCGGGATGAGACAATTGAGAAAGTTAAGTTGTTAGTAGTTTAAGAGTAAGAATAACAGTGAGAGTCTTCTGTATTAATATATAAATAAAAGAGAGTGGAAGGAGAGAGTGCTCCATATTTATTTATTTTATACGGTTATTTTGTCATGTCAAGGACAACAATCATCATATTGTTGGTCCTAATTGCTCAGTGGGTCAAACCCTGTGCAAAATCTGTCAGCGTATCTCTCAAGTACCGCCAATTTTATAACATTGGTGCTCACTACAGGGGGCCCATTGATCAATCACATAGACTAAGAAGCATTCTTAAGTTGCTAGTCATGTTAAATCCAGCTTGCTTCACTAAGGAACCATCTCAACATAGTACAACTGTTGACTACTCAGAACTCAAGCTTGCCTTAGACGCTGTTCTCATTTGGAAAAAGGAATTTCTGCAAGGGTGTTGTATTGATAAGCTGCCTCCGTTTGACCATGATGGGAACATCCATGAGTTTTTAAACGGTTTGATTTTGCAGTAGAAGGGGTATCAGATCAGCGTAAAGCTAAATTACTAATGTCCACTTTTGATGTTGGTAGTGCTGACCAAGTTACTTGCTATCTTCTGAGCAGTTCCGTTACCTATCAAAAAGTGAATGATACTGTGCTGTGGCTGTTTGTAGGAACTTCAAAAATGGTGCTACGGAAGGCTAAATTTATTACCATTAGATTTCAGCCTAACGAGACTCTCACTGCCTTTGCTGATCGATTCTCATCAGAAGCCCATGTGTTAATTGGGGCAGGGCTTTTAACTGAATGTTACATAAGCTTAGAAGTGACCTCTGCTGTTAAACCATACTGAGAGCTCTATAATACATTGGCTCCATATTTAGAGGTTACGTATCCTTGCTCAAATTTGTTCAAATTCTACGCCATCTATCTGTAAATTCCCTCCACCCAATATAGAGCGGGAACCTAGCACCTCCACTGCTAGCCTTTTTTATCTGGAGGAATCATCCTTCCTTGTTCAACAATCAGTTTGCATCCCCTGGCCTTAACAGCAATACAAGCCCTGCTTACAGTCCAACACTTGGGGTGGCTCCTTTTACAATAATCAAGGTTTCAGGTCTTCTGAGGGCATCTGCTTTCATGTGGTCGCTTGGGGCGCCTGGCTAGAAGTTGCCGCAAACGGCGGGTTCAGTACCTGATGCAGGAGCAGTATCACCAGGAAAAGTCAGAGCGATGTAGAGATGGGACTTTCTACCTCCACTATTCTGACCCAAAACGTCCCACTGGAACATATTTCTGTACCTTCAGTGGAAGCTCCTCAGTATAATGATGCCTTCTTATATCAGCAACCAGTTGGAGGGGTGAATGTGCTGACATGAACGCAATTCTGACCATGGTGGAAGCAAGCTCTCAGGAATAACCAAAGCCTTATGATTGCCAAATATTTGATTACCTTTCTATTGAGGAACCAGATCCATTAGCTGATACGCTTCTTTTGAAATAAGTAAGCGTGGCCATCCCTGTGGATGCTATTGTTAAAGAATACTCTAAAGTGGGGAAGGGTATTATGAGCTTCCTTGGAAAAAGAAATCTGTTAAATGTTCATGTTCTAAACAATCAGAATGCCTCTTATGCTGAATGTACTTACTGTGACATTGTTGTAGCAAAAACTTGAGTTCGTGAAATAATTGATACAGGTGCCCCAATCAACAGAGTGTCCAAAAAGTTGGTGGCAAGACTGGCGTTAAAGCCTGACGTGGAACATCATATGGTGTATGGGACTGCGGGCACGGAAAACAAGTCTCTGAAGGAGTGTACAGCGCACTACCTTTGAGATTTGAGTCAATTGTCATTAAAGCCCCAGCCATAGTGGTACCAAATAATAACTACGATCTTTTAATCAGAACTGCATTTATGCGCCACTATGGGGTTGTTGTTGATACGACTGCAGAGACATTTGAAATTCTGGGGCTGCGGATCCCAATCTACTTTACCTCCAGCGGAATGTTAATAGATCCAGTAGCCATGAGTCATCTTAACCTTGCATATGGTGATGGGGTGGTTTCAGTTCGCTATCATCATCTAAAGCGTAAGACATGGACCACTACCAATCAAGTTTATGAATATCAAGGGCTACCACTTAGAGCCGCGGGCCCTATATCTATTCTCTCTGGACACCAAGTAATCATAAAAACTGAGTTAGATGTGAAAGTGCCTGCTGGGCTTCATGGGGAGGTCATTGGACCTTATCAGCAATCACTGTTTAAGCCCTATGTGGCCCCAGGCATTATACTTCCAGGACATAGAGATCAAGGTCTTAGTAGCAAATCTTCAGAATAACCCAATGCATATCACTGACAACAAATAGTGGCATACTTACATTTTATTCCAGTTGAAGAGGTCCTCCAGGTTCATGAGTTTAGTTCATTAGATGAATTTGGCCTGCCCATTGAAACATAGCCTGGCGTAATGGCAGTTGTACCGTGCAAAAAATTAAGGGGGCTAACGGAAGACCAAAAAGATCAAGTAGAATCCCTATTTCAAAAATATGAAGAGATCTTTGTTGTTGACGGCCACAATTTAGGGTGCGCCTGGGAGGTTGTCCATCAGTTAGACACTAGGGATCATCCCCCCATTAGATCTCAGCCAATTTGCTAATCAAGGGTAGCGGAAGAAGTTGTCAATGTGGAGATTGATCAGCTGTTAATGCAGGGAATGCTCAAACCATCTAAGAGTCCGTGGGCTTCACTTGTCTTAATTTTTAAAAATTAGGATGGTACTAACCATGTAGTAATCAACTAACAAAAGCTTAATAGTATCACCTAGAAGGACTCATACCCTCTTCCATGGATTGATGCTGCGCTGGATTGGTTAGGTGGAGCTCGCTATCTCCCAGCAATGGATTTGATATCTGGTTATTGACAAATTAAGTTGCCCCCGGCGGAACAAGAAAAATGTGCTTAATCACATCCAAAGGGCTTTTCCAACCAACTCGTATGCCACAAGGGCTATGTAATGCCCCAGCTTCATTCCAACGAGCAATGGACACCATTCAGGGGGATCTGAAGCTGTCATGTGTTTTGGTGTACCTTGATGATATTAACATCTTCTTGTGCACATTCACTGAGCACCTTACCCATCTAGAAGAGGTATTTCGCCGATTGGCTGGGGCCAATATCAAGATTAAGCCCAAGAAATTTCACTTCTTCAAGGATCAGCTGGAATACCTTGGTTTTGTAATGGATGCGACCGGGCTGAGACCTCAACCAGCCAAGGTGGAGGCTATTCAGCAGATGACAAAGCCAACAAGTAAATGTGATATTCAGGTGTTTTGGGGATAGTTGGTTATTACCAACGCTTCATACCCAAATTCAGTTGCATCAGAGGGCCGCTGTTTGAGCTGCTGAAGAAGGATGCCATGTTCAAATGGACGGAACGGCGCCAATGCACCTTTGATACACTTTGAACGGCACTAATTAGTGCACCCATGTTACGTTACCCAAAATTTCAAAAAGGAATTTATTGTAAAAACAGATGCATCTCTTTCCGCTGTGGGGGCAGTTTTGTCCCAAAAAGATGATGAAGGGGAGGATCATCTCATGGCGAACCGCAGCCAAAGTCTGAATAGCCATGAACATAATTATACTGTGACCGAGTGAGATTGCTTAGCAGTGATCTATGCATATAAGCAATTTAGAGTATACTCATGGGATAAAGTTCAAAGTTGTAACAAACCACGCATCATTACACTGGTTGCAGAACCTCAAAGAACCTGAAGGCCGGTTGGCTCAATGAGCTCTTAAGCTACAGGCTTATGATTTTAAGATCCTTCATTGGTCAGGAGCAAAGCATCAGAACGCCAACTGTTTATCTCAATTGCCAACTGTTGCGGTGATGGAGGAACTCAGCAATGTGATGTATGACAAGATGCTTAGCGGAAAGTATGATGATGAACCACCCCAAGTGATCAAAGAATTAAAAGAGATGAACACAAATACTTTCTAGCGGAATAGGGAACTATACAAATGGATAGGTGATTCCTCAGTGAATTTTCCACAGCCTTCGATCCAGCCAAGAATTATTATGAGCACCCACAGGGAAGTCAGACGTGGCAGAGTGCGCAAGACAATGGAGTTGCTGCGCCCTCAGCACTATTGGGAAATTATGAACTTTGATGTTCTTGAAACCATTTCTTGTTGCCATCAATGCCAAGTGGAGAAGCCATTCTGCCATAAGACTTCTTATCAGGTAGTGAAACCTCATTTTTCTTGGCATACTGTTTCCCTGGATGTTGTTGGTCCCTTGCCAACAGGAGCTAACTGGTGAAATCTACATTCTGGTGGCTATCGCCCATCTGACCCAGTGGGTCAAATCAAGGACAATACAGAAATAGGGGCAGTTACAGTGGCCAAGCTTGTGATGGAGTGCATTATTCAGCGAAATGGATGCCCTCAGTTTATTCTCACTGACAACGGAACTAACTGAACCTCGCACATCCTCCCCAAACTGAATGAGCTTATAGAAATCCGCGGGGTTCTAATGACCCCATATCACCCCAAATCTAATGGAATGGTCAAATGAGAGAATGAGACTCTGGTGAGTATCCTACACAAATTAGTAATGTATTGACCATCTGATTGACCTCCATTCTTTCCACTGCTGTGTTTGCCTATAACATCAGTTACCATTCCGCCACGGGGAAAAGCCCATTACAACTACTTTATGGCTGACACCCAGCTCTTCCGGTGTTACTTTATTCATGTTTAGAAGACACCGGTGGAATGGAACCTCACTGTTATTTGATTAACCTTGCAAATATTCTGATCAAATTGCAGACTAAAGACTATTCCTTCAGCTTAGCCAAAAAGATCAGGAATCAGGCCGCGGATCAGGTATGTCAAAGCAGGTTAGCACATTTCAAGGAAGGCGACATGGTTCTCTTCCACAATCAGCATGGGTTTGGGTGGAAA
The DNA here is from genome assembly GCA_022478985.1 of Massospora cicadina. Taxonomy (NCBI): domain Eukaryota; kingdom Fungi; phylum Entomophthoromycota; class Entomophthoromycetes; order Entomophthorales; family Entomophthoraceae; genus Massospora; species Massospora cicadina. The sequence goes on from JAKSZP010015800.1 coordinate 22,602, forward strand.
CATAAGCTGGCCAGTATATGGATTGATACATTTGAAGTCATAGAGAAAACTGGGGTTGACACATATACTATTAAGGACCCCATTAGTGGTCAAATTATCAATCAAGTGCATGCAAAGTTCCTCCAGGCATATAAGCTATAGGAGCCTTATTGTCCAGTCAAGGAGGGAATATTGTTGCAATTCCGATATGACTGGACAATAAGCACTAAGTTATATGGTGAAATGGATGGAATCCGCCAAGTTGGTCTGAATACAATTAATTGAGCGCCTCAAAATGAGGAGATATTGGGATTATTGGGAAACTGGCCAAATTGGGTGACTGAATTAACAAATGAATAATTAGTGGAACCAATGAGATATGGCGAAGTGAATTACTAAGCCATGAAAGTGGTACCTGTGAAGTCGTATGATACAAGCGGGATGAGACAATTGAGAAAGTTAAGCTGTTAGTAGTTTAAGAGTAAGAAGAACAGCAAAAGTCCGCTGTATTAATATATAAAATAAAAGAGAGTGGAAGGAGCGAGTGCTCCATATTTTTTATTTTTATATGTTTATTCTGTTGTGTCAAGGACAACGATTATCACATTGATGGTCCTAATTGCTCAGTGGGTAAAACCTTGTGCAAAATCTGTTGGCGTATCTCTCAAGTACCGCCAATTTTATAATAAACTTCAACCATCACACTAGGGGATAAATCCCTATAGTGAAGTAAATTTTATTGGGTGACCCTGATTCTAGGGTAACAATGTTTGGGAAATTCTGGTTTTCGCCAGGGTCAGTTACATTATGATCATTTTGGGTGAATGCTTAAGATCTCATCGGGTAGATTTTCTGACAAAATAGGTCATCTGATAATTGATTGATGATCAACTATCAGGTGTACCAATTGGGGACAGTTGGATTTAATCACCGGCCAATTGGGAGTTTAGAGATCAAGTTGCAAGGCGAATGATGCCAACATCAACTAGAAAATTAATCAGTTGGTTTGTGACCTTTCTTAATGGGTAACAAGTCCCATTAACTAAGCAGGTCGCTTGACAAATTTGGCCGGTTCATTGGGATTGAGAAGAAAACGTTAAGACGTTTTCTGACTCTTTCCATTTTAGGTCCCAAAGATGTCCAACTGCAGAATCCTATCCAGGATGGGGATGACTATCACTGATGAGATGATGAAGGGTAATTCAATGTAAATGGCTGACATTTCATTGTTGAGATGCCAACTGAGGGTTGGGCACCAAATTCCCACTATAAACCCTTAAGAATTCAATTAAAAAACAATAATTAAAACATTTTAAGTATTAATATAATATAAATTACAAGAATTCAGTATTAGTTTAGTTCTTCTTCAAAAAATTATTGCTGTGTGATTTGATTGGAGAATCTTAAAGAAAAAGAGTAAGGATCAAGGATCCTGAGAAGAGAAGCTGAACTGAGTAAGGGAATTGCTGCTGAATGTGCGTCACAAGATAGAAGCCATAAATGAGTCTCTAAGCATGGAACAATTTAGGCGGTATATGGGAACAATTCTCTATTGAGGACATCTTAAGTATTTTGAGGAGGAATACGGGTCAAGCGTTGGACCAAACACTAGTGATCTATTCAACTACGGTTATTAGTCTCCATAATATTATCATTTGAATATATATAATATTATTGAAAAAGCAAAGGATTGCACAACATTGAACCTGTGTAGTTAACCATCCTGTGAACTTTCAATCAGTGAAGAGCTTAGGATTTTAACAGGGTAATGAAAGCATAGAATAAGGTCCTGAGATATATAATTAAGAACTTTTAATTAACAAAAATATAGGGTTTAAATTTTCCAACTTAGGAAGCTTTTCTTTCCAATTACTATCACTTTTAGTAATACAATTTGATTCAAACAGCGTAATTTGATAATCAACGCCAGGTGAGATAAGTATGAATAATAAGGTAAAGAGCTGGTCAAACGTGGTAAAGGGCAGTGGACTCAGACCTTCACCTCCCAAAGGTACCAAGCGCACGGGTACAAACGAAAATCTCAGCAAAAATAAAAAACCCAAGGTGGCGCCTCCCGCAGGTTTCATCAATTTTTGGTAAAATACTGTAGCTATTTTGAAGTATCCCAATTGCAACCATTGTCATTGGTGGAACACAGGATATGAGTTTTCCTGGGCGTAGAAAGACCAAAAATGTAAGAAAAGTTTGGTGAAGCCCAAAAAAATTTTCCCGCATGCAGTGTACTTAACAACCATACTATCCGCAGAGGTTGGGTATATATTGGGTTCAAACTGCGGAAGAAGCAAATGAAGCAGCAAAGGTCAGATTGGTACTCAACCTTCCCGATGGACAGCAATTGGTCCTAACCAAACGCACCCATTGGACTGAATCCAAGGACATTTTCATAATTATCGAATATCTTCCAACCACACTGGTGCACACAGTAGTCAAAAGATATCTCTGAGAAGGCTTAGAAGCCTACTGAGAAAATAAACAATTTGAAATGCAATAGTTCCAGCTGATTCTGACCCTTAGCATGAGGAAGGCAATAGCAATAATTTCACCAAACCAGGATGTAGTAGAGGATATTAAAAAAATCCCCCACATTGCATCCTTCAAAATTGATGGGAAAAAATCCCATATGTTCCACACCAACAATGGAAAGTGCACCTCCCATTTGCAACCACTGCCAGGCCTTTGGGCACAAGATTCATGCTTGCCACATAAAATAAGGCCTAATATAAATGGAATTCTGTGAGGAGGAAGTGGGCGAAGAAGACTCAGAATATGCCAAAATCACAGATACCACATAAGCCTTCAACTGGGGAGAACATGGGCAATATAAAATTATTGACCCTATTTCCCTGAAAGAACAAAAAATGGCCAAACAAGCTCGCAAGCTGGCTGTGGCCAAGGCAAAGGCAAAGGCCTCAGCGGAATCAACCATATCGCTGGAGCAGATCCAGGAAGACATGGAGGAATTTATGTCCATGAACCAATCAGATCCCGTGGAAAACCATACACCCAATCTAACCAGTTTGAATTTGGTGGAACCCAATTTGGAAATGAATGCAGAAAAATTGGGGTTCAGTGCATCCCCAGAAATTGCGGAATTTAAACCAATTGGGAAGGAAAATCAACATTGGAATGCGCAATAAAATAATGTGGCCAATAAAAATCCACAAGTGCACCGCAGTAACCTATCAAAACTAAGCAAAGCCAAGAGAGGAGCGAAAACTGCGGTGATGAAAGGGGCAGAATACACCCCAACTCCTACTCATGGTTATGCTCTCCGCAGCAGAGGTGCAGTGGAGAGCAATGCGAGCGAGGGAGTAGGGCTGGGAGGCCACTGCTAACCGCTCCTGAGGCGTATCAGGCGTCTCAGTAGTGATAGGGATGCTGAACATAGAGGTACTCAAGGCCTTAATGTCCCAGGCCAAGAAGTTGAATCTCATATGAAACTCACCTGTGGATATCCTGTTGGTGCAGATAAACCCACTGTCCACAGGGTGAGGAGGAGGCCTTGGAAAAAAATGCTCCTCCCAACAATATCGTTTTGGTCACTCCACTGTGGGGTGATAGTACACATGAACCAAAAGTTTAAATTTATTAACAAAAATTTGTTCCTATATGGCTGCATACTCGCCATAACCTTCTCATAACACCGCAGTGCACACAATAGCCAGTGTGTATGCCCCAAATGGTGCACATGACCAAAGAGAATTTCTCACAGCCCTAACACAACTAAATCTACCAGCAAATACTTTCATAATGGAGGACATGAACTGCTGGATTAACCCGGAGATGGACCAATAGCTATACACAATGGAGATACCACAAGGGTAAGTGGAACTCTTAGTACTAAAGGCCACCCTGGGACTATATGATCCACTGCCAAAACGCAACCCCTGCCACAAAACATGACACGCCCACATGTACACAATGGTAAACTTTTCTCTATGTTGAGGACAGACCTGATACTTGCACCACTAATTTTTTGTCACAAATTCAAAAATCTAAAACTGCAAAAATTGAATTCTCCGACAATCAGCTTGTTTCAGCGTCTTACAAACTGGCGGAACCAAGTACCTAAGCACCCAGATGGTGCAGAATATGCCCAGAAAGTTTAGCCAACTCAGAATTTTAATCCTGGATGGAAGAAATATCCTCAACCCGGATTTTCAAACACCCTTTTGCTTGGACCCACTAACCACCTGGGAAAACTTCAAAAAATCAACAACCCAACAAATTAAACATACCTCATCTAGAAGACACAGGGCAGTTTCAGCCATTTATAAACACACATTGGCTGAGATTGACCATCTAGAAAACAATGTACCAAGAATGGGATACAGCCATGGATGGGGTCACAAATGGGCGGAGGTTTCTGATTGGCTAAACACCCTGATCTGCGAACTTCAACACCAATTTGGAGTCCAACATAAAGGCAAAAACATAAGAGATGGAGAAACTTGCTCATGCTACTTTTTATCCAATTCCACACCAGGAAAAATAAGTTAGCTTGTACACAGGTCCATTGACTGGACAAATCTATAGCAGAAACACCCAAAGAAGTCGCAACCAAAGTGCACAGGTTTTATATGAAATTGTATAAATCCAAGCCAGTTGAACCAGAAAAAATCGAAAAAATTCCTTAGAAGCACACACATTGACACCGCGGTTCAAAATAAGAATTTAATTAACCTAATATTGCGCGAGGAATTATGGGAAGTAGTACGCGGTGCGCCAAGAGGGAAATGCCCTGGACCTGATGGGATTCACTATGAATTTTATATAAAATATACTAACATCTCTAACATTCTTCTAGATTCAATGAACAAGTGTATTATGGAAACATGACTCCTACCTGGAGGCAAAGAAGCCTACATGGTCACTTTATTTAAGAAAGAAGATAGATTAGACCTATCCAACTGGCGCCCAATTTCCCTAACCAACACAGATACAAACATTTTCACAAAAATATGGCTAAACGACTAGGAGAAATTGCAACTGATGCGATATCCCCATCACAATATGGATTTGTCCCAAGAAGATCCATATGGGATAACAACCACACAGTTGCAAATGTTTGCCAGTCCAAAACCTCTGAAGCACCTGTCTTTTTAGATCAACAAAAGGCATACAACAGGGTGAACTGGACCTATCTTAGGGCTTGCCTTCAAGAATTTAAGCTTCCAAATAGATTTATAAACTAAGTAATGTTGTTTACAGAGTCTGTAACCATGGCTGTGCGGGGAGCAGGCTTCTTAACCAACCCAGTTATCCCATAGAGAGGACACAAACAAGGATATCTATTAAGCCCTCTATTCTACAACTTTAGCCTATAGCCCCAAATCCAAGATACAAACATAATTCTCAAAGGAATCAACGTCAAGGGCCAGCCACCAGTCAAAAAGATGGCCTTCGCTGATGATTGTGTGGTGGGCATATCCAATAATAAGGACGCTTGCAGAATTGAGAAGATAATACAAGACTATTCAGCCATAAGTAATGCATCACTTAACACTGAGAAAACGGAAGTATACTCCTGGAGAAATATCAGACCCAGTGGATGCCATCTACACAGGGCCAACAAGCTAGTACAACATCAAGACTCCTGACCAGACATAGAGGCGAAAATTAGCAACGACCTCACTGAAACTTCCATTTATTACCAAGCCAACACTAAACTGTTCGTCACTTTGGAGTATGGTTGAAAGCAGGAGTTACGCTAACTCCATGATGGAAAATCAATTATTGGACAAAATAAAAAAACGCATTGCCTCCTTACATGGACACCAAACAGGTCTAACAGGAAGGGTCACGGTAGCCAACTCTATGATTCTATCAATCATATGGTTCACGGCCCATGCAATCTCTTTCTCACCTTTTTTCTTCAACACAGTCCACGCCCTATTACAAGGATGGCTATGGTCCAACCACAACCCCCCTGTAATCCTCGAAACCCTATTTGGACCTAGAAGGAATGGAGGCATGGGGCTTACTAATTACGTAGAGCAAGCAACCCATATACCGGGATCCTGGATAGCTCAGGTGACTAGCCCAGATCTTCCAGATACACACTGGGCCAGAACAGCAAGATATAACTTCACACGTGCACTACAACTAAGAAACCCAGATCACCCAAACACATTAATCAAGTATCTGGCATCCCATCCTACAGCTGCAGGACCACATGGCACTCCTGCACATTTCAAACAAATACTCATAGCCATGAGATGAGCGACATGGCGGATTCACATAAATGAACAAACTAGTCACCAAGTACGCTCAAGGCTAACTCACAGACAGGAGATCGATGATCAAATAGTCACAGACAATATAATAAGCAAAAGCCCAAATACCATAGCCAGGATAGATTACCTGGACCATATGGACATACCCTACAACCTGGAGACCCAAAGAAGAGTATGAAGATACACACATCACCCTCTACTCCAACCCAGAATAAGAGCACATGTATGGAGGTGCATGAGGAGAGTATACCAAACAACTGAATGGTCAAACGCCAATCACACCTCATGTTCAATATGTGGTCAGTAAGAGAGCCTAGCCCACCGTTTAGAACAATGACCAACATCAGTGGCGGTATGGAAAGAGGCCATGCGCCTTTTCCGCCAAGAAAACGGACATCCACTCAGCCTAGCAAGGAACATGTTCGCTATAAACATGGACTCTCCTATCCACCCATCTCTCAGGGCGCTAATAGTAGCTATAGCACTATGGACGATACATACAATGGTACTGGAATCATTCACAGGAGCAGTGCCAACAATCCAAAAAGCCATTTATCGCTTCCACAGCCATATATTGGAACATTTCCAAGCATGGCTGTTTGGACATATGACCCTCATAACAGAAGGACAATCAACACATGGTTCCTCATATGGTTCCTAAGATTGATCCTTTCCTACACACATGCTGCATTCAAGAATAAGCCAGCATAATTCCCCTTCCCTACCTTCCTAATATTGGTGATCCTGGAGACAACAAGAGGGGCCTTGAACCCTCTGGGGTGTCTTTGTTTGTTGAATTTCATTAGTTTTTCACTATATAAGAAGTTCTTGTCCCCTGGTCGACCTTCCCCAAATAAATAAAATTCCAGTATAGTAGTTTGATATATATTTCTTTATGATTATACAACATTAAAGATTCTAATCCATTGATATTGGATTAGGTTAAAATAATGAAGACCATGTGGATCTACATTGCATTTCACCAATACATCAACTTATACCAATTCTATTCTCTTAGTTTAACTGCTTATTAACTTCTCTTCTTTTTTGATCATATTGTAATATATCTTCATTCTCCAGTAATTGGCCTTATGCCTTCATTTGGAAATAATAAAGTGTTTATGGACATCAAGTTGTAAAATTTGACCATTTTCGTTAAGTATACCCACTTTTTTTACCAGTTTAAATGCTTCATCTGGAACATTTTCTTGCTTAAAGTCGTATCTCACATATCTCTTGCGTTTATAGCGGTGGTTTAATCTATTAGTATAGAAACTTGCATTTTAACTATTGGAAACCACATTTTGAATTATCCCTCATCTCATAAAACCTGCTTTAATGTGTTCATCTTGTCCTCTTGTACTAAAGTGCAAAGATATCTGAGGGGGTTTTCCCTTACAGGAGATCCTAAACCCTTTGTGTAAGATTTTTCCCCTAGCAGAAGCTGAGAGCTCTACTAGCTATAAATATGTTGCCCTAAAGGAAATGGTGGTTAATAACAACAAGTAGTAAGATATCTTCAAATTGATACACTTGTGAAAAACAATGGTCTGAAATTAGATAAAACTGGTCCCATATGGTTAGAAGTATAATTAAAGCTTTTTTCTTTGTAAAAACTTACCTTTCATAAAACTTCCTCTTTTCTAATGTCCTTGTCAAATTCTGGAGTTTGTAAATGCCTGCTGGTGCTATTTGCACAACTTTGACAATTTAACATAGAAGGGTTACCAATACTCTCAGCTGTTTTTTATAAGTTATGGGATTTTTGAATGCTAATCATAATAAACTAGAAAACCTGAAAACTATAAAAAAGGAGGTTTTTATGCTAATTTTTAGTTGCGGTGGCAGGGTAAAAAAACCCCTATTAATATATTGCTGCTTAGTATTTAAACAATATGAGGCTCAAAGCAAGATGGCCAAGAAATTCATTAAAAGCTATGTGCATCCAAATTATGTAATATGGGGTTTTGACTATTAGGGCTCTCAATTCTCACCTCACTTCAATGTAATGGACAATGGAGGGTTGAAACTGGGCAGGACAAGTGTGTTAGCCAAGAAATAAATATATTTAACCAAAAATTGTGTGGGAAATTATTTGCACCTTATGGGACCCAATCCAAGCCTATAAAAGGGGTCGTCTCTGCCTAGGTGGTTGAACAGAACAGTCGAGGTTCCATGAAGAAACCTCAAAAATACTTCCAATGTTCAGCTGTGGGTTCAGCACAACCCAAGTGTCAACAATTGAGTTTTTGGGCTGAGATACATACTTGGAAAGATTTCCCCAATTTGAGGGATTTCACTGAGAATCGGCTAGGAATTTTGGCCAATAATATTCTAATCAACCTTCAAACTACTCTTATTACAATATTGGGCTTGTAATTGTCCTACAGTTGAGTAATCTACTTCAAAACACAATATAGATCTTACTAAACACTTAGGTAAGCATGAAGAGTTTGAATTGCTTATACTTGAAGATAATTATTTTAAGTTATATGAAATATTAATGGCAAAAAACTCCTAACCTGGACTATGTATACATAATTCTGACAAAGAAGTTATAGCTCAATTTTACTTTTCTAAAGCTTATCATCTTCTGTAAACAATTGAAGAATCCTCACGTGCGCCATAAAATACTAACTATGTGAAGATATAAAATGAGATGAAACTATGCTAGATCTGTAAATAAAGCGGATATGTTTATTGCAATCCTAAAAACTTTCTTTTACCGCTCAAAGTCACTTTTGAGCAATTTAAATTTAAATTTTATTTATCCACAGCCATCTGCCCAAACCTATTCTTTGATGTCCTTGGATCCGCCGCCTGACACCCCAGTGTGGGGCAGCGGTGCACCCCCGCCTAGCATTTTCCACCCCATGGGCAAGTGCATTCAGATAGCTCAAACAGCCCACCCACTGCTTCCAGCCGTTTTGTCCCCCCATAGGACTTAGCGCTCCACCTGGCGCGCGTCCACCCTTCTCACCCCCATCCTCTCGCCTTCCCTCACTCCGCCATTCGCTATTGCCTCAGAGTGGACTATGGGCGTTTGTTCCCATATGCCAATAAGGCAATTATTGACCTAGCAACTACAGCCTTTGCGCCAGCTGGCTTTATAGACTTCCGCCCTTTTAAGGGCTACTTTGACGTTGGGTTCAAATCTGAGGAGGATGCTGAAGCTGCAGCACAAACTCCTCTAATTTATAAAAAACCCCATTCCCACAACCTGTACTCGCCTCCCTTCAGACACCACGCTGGTGGTAGCCTTTGCAAATCTCCCATCCCACCTTCCACCCCAGGTTTTGTATGACCAGTTGGTCGCGGGGCTCATGGCTTATGGCACTCAGCCCAACCTTATCTTTGCCATTCCATCTGGTGCGGAGCGCCTTGCTGCTCCTCATGCAACAGCCACCATCATACCACACCACCCTACCATAGCCCAACAAATCCCACCCCGCGCTAGTGTGGCTGCAGCGCCTGATCATTTCTTTTGGGCTCGAGTCAATAATGGTATGCAGATTTGTTCCCTCTGCTTTGGCCTCAACCATGCAAAAAAATGTGCCCTCAGTCCAAGTCCGCTGCTGCGGCTTCTGAGCCCCCCTCTGGAGGTTCAGCATGGGGCGCTAAGCTGCCCCTCCCACCCTCCAATCTCATTCAGTGGGCCTGCATGGAAAATCAGCCCCCCCAAAACCTCCAGCCTCACTCTCCCACCTAAATCCACCCCAGCCAATCAGAGCAATGCTTGGACCACCATTGGCACCCAAGCAGCTGCCCATATGCCCAATCCCACCCACCCAAATTTGAACTCCACTATTCCAATGAACCAAAATCCATGGGATCTATTGGCTGAGACTGACGAATCAGGTAATGTCCTCATTAGTAAGCATACAGGTCAACCTCTCTCTGCCAATTCATTATGGTCAGGCAGAATTTTTTCTTCCTGACTTCAAAGAAACCCCCTACCCCTCGCCATTTCGCTCCTCTGCCCAATACAGCCCCCTTCCAAAGTGACCACCACCTCGCCTTAGCTGCGGTGGCCTCTCCTCAGTGCCTGAAACTATGCACCGTGGTGGCCCAGTCAGTGGCTCAGTTCCAGCATGGCCTGCCCACCCTCTTCTTCCCCCTGACTTCCCTGAATCTCCCTGCAGTGACATCTCAAAACTATTCGATGATGCTGAAATTGCTGTTTTGAATGTTGCAACGCTTGCTTCATTCAACCCCTCAGCCTAAATCACCCGCCACAGTATCTCCCTTTTCACCCAACTTCCTGAAGCCTACAAAGAAGCAGAAATTCTCCTCGCAGCTTTTGTTGAATCACTTTCCCATCATTATCTTGATGAGGAAGTGAAAAACTCTTACTACGCTGACCTCCACCCCCACTATGTGGATGCCCCAACGCCCTGGCTCTCTGCTCTGGTCCAGTACTGTAACAAGCATCCCATAATCGAGGCAGGTCTTTCTGAAAACCAACCCCCTGACCCCTCCTCACCCTCTGCCATGGTGGGTTAGCAGTTTCCGCTTCCCACTTGGTTAGTAGTTTTGTTTTGTTGTTTTAGGTGTTGTGATTCAGTATTGTCCATCCCCTGGTCAGCGTACCTTGAATAAAATGTTTATTGCAATCCTCTTAGTCATACACTAAAACAAAGTGCGGAGTTATTTTAAGAATTCTAATAATTTTAGTTAACTGTAGCCTTACTCTACTAATAAGTATTATCATTTTCTATTACATCATTTACATAAAGTAAGATGACAAAAATGTTTGGTGTTATTGTGTACAATACCTTATAAACCTTTCTAAACTTTCTAAAGCCTAGAAACATACAGTATCCAGACAGCTTCATCTATTTGCAAACAACATGAGCGTAAAATCCTAACTTACAACAATTTGGTTTTTTTGTACTTAGGAAAAAAAGAGAATTAATGGTTAAGAACGCATATTAAAAATGAGTTTTTGGAGATAATATACTATTTTGGTATAAGAAATATGCTTTTTTTGTAGATATAAATGAGCTAAAGTTGCAATTTTAGAGAATATCCTCAGTCTTAAGATTATAAATGAACCCTGGAAATATTGAAGAAATTAGACAATAGTGCTTTATTAGAGTTACATCTTGAGCTTATGAATTTTATTTTCTACAGGTCTAAAGCATCCTATTTAGACATGTTTACACTAAAAAAAGGTTTGAGGTGTATTTATATGGATTATCTCAGTATACATGTGAAATAAAAGCTATGTGAATAAGACTTACAAGCTCCTTTATTTAGTATAAGTGGATATGGTAGGCTATAGACCCTCTACCACTGCCTCCCAAGTTCGATCCTGGTAATAGACTTTGGGTAGGGGACAATTTTGACTGTGTTGGTTTTGCACGCCAATGCCTTGAACTGAGATAGCGAATAGCAAAGGCGGTCCATGGAGTTCCTGGCCTATCATACGCCGCGCATGGAGGTTTTCTGGGTTTTATCCTCCTTTCCCATTTTCTTCACTTCCCTAATCGGTGTGGTATCATCCCCTGGTCAGCCCACCTCAAATAAAAAAATGGATATGGTAGGCTAAGAAGGCCTTTTAGATGATTTAGGTGTCTGGAATCTACCATTCAAAAAATCGTTAAATAAAACAAAAAGTAAAGCAATGGTTTATAGTGATTAAACTAGATCTTGTCTATTATTTTAAAATCTTTATTAGAAATAAAAAATAAAAACAAATATTAGAAATTTTACAATAGAAACTTTACTCTTACTACAAAAATGATACTTTTTTAAAAATCAGTTCATATAAAGTTATATCTAATTTAACTGATATTAACCTATAAGCTTTTGAAATTAGTTTTTGAAACAGAATTAAAAATCTTCTGATCTTTAATTATAGGGAAGATGATTTATTTCTCAGCAGTCAATTATCCTTGGAACAAGAATTGTCTTCTTTGCAAGATAAATGTATTGGAATAACTAACTGTTTAATATATATTAGCCCATTCCTTGAAAAGCTTGTTTTTATATTGTATATCTAAATCCAATAAAATTTATTTACTTATACTAGAATTTGTTTGATTAATTTGTTTTCAGACTCACTAAGTACTTTGCAGTTGTTTATTGAGAATATTAGTTTAAGATTAGAAACTATTCTCTCTAAGTTCACCCACTTTTGAGCAAATCTTAGTTTAAGTTTATAAAACAATTTTATAATTGTTAACCTCTATCTTCACCCTATGTCAACATGCTCAATGCTGCAGTCTACATGTGAGGCAAGGGAGTGCCAACACCTAGTGCTTTTTGTGATGGATTGGGGCAAGCCTGATCCACACATCGACCTCAGGAATATCAGTTTAAATTTGAGCATGAATTCAGAGGTCAGAATTAAAAGTCAGACAAATCATGAAAACCTTTAGTAACAAAAGTAGTAGGTAAGGATTTGATGATCGAAAGAGAGGACTGATCCATTGTATTGAACGCCCAAAATCTTGAATCCTCCAATTTTTATTATGTGAGACTTGAGTTCACATGCAACAATGTGGATGTTGCTTGAGAGCTTAATTTAAGTTTAAGTAAATTAAACTTTTGAAAATGCTTTAAAATGAAGAGTGGCAACTGCAAATACAGTTTTGTTTCCTCAAAGGAATACTACAATTAAAATTGGATTGCTTGCTTTAAATTTAAGCTTATTTATAAGAGGAATTTTTGTCAAAATAACTCCAAACAATGAGCTCAGCAAGTGAGCTAAGCTAGGCTCTGGCCTCATTTGTGGCAATATCTTGGGGACAGGCCTTACTGCTCATGTGCTGTATCACTGGAACTTTATTCCTCAAATGTGTCACAAACTTGGGTAATGATGCATGGGTGAGAGGGTGGCTTTTCAAGGGACTATCAGTCATATGGTCAGTGACATAGCTGGTGCTGCCCATCTCATTTGTCACGTATTGGCAAGAACCTGTGCGTTACATATAACGAAAAACAAATACCTTCCTTTCTGTCATGTGGGGGCCCTGGGAAGGAGTGGTGGTTACTAACAGAGAGGAATGGAACTGACATCTATTGACTGTGGTTATGGTAGGATTTTCTTTAGCATTTTAACTTGAAGTGGGACTATTATGGGGGGGGCAACAAATCCAGAACTATAGTGGTCCAAGTGAGACCTAAACCACTCACTGGACGAGTGGTGTTATCCATGGAGGCGTTGGATATACTTAATCAGGTAATAACGTGGATCCATTTCAAGGCACAGTTGGAACAGTTGACAGAGGGGATCCCCTCTCGCGCTCCAACTAGCCCAGGTGGTGGATGCATTACCCCCATAATAGGCAGGATGGTTCCAAGAACTCATCAAGGAACAGGAGAGTTTTCCAAACTCCATGGAGGAGTGTGTGAAGTTGATTGACCGGGCGGCATGTCCAGATGAAGCAAAAGATGAGGCCTGGAAGGCACTAATAATAGTCAGTCAGGGTCATAGCTTTGTAGAAGAGCATGTGCAGGTCTTCCATCCGCTGGCAAAGGCAGCACAGGTTACGGATTCCCAGTCCTCACAAATATTCCGCCAGGGGTTGCAAGAAGATTTTCTGGCAGCCATGGCAGCAGAAAAGGTCCAAGCTACGTTGGGGAGGAAGTGGCTTTAGCGGTTCAAGTCAAAAACAAATTGCACTGGCAATGGACTGGTGAGAGGAATCAATGTCCCCAGTGAAGGGACATTCTCTAGTAAGCGTCCATTCCAGTCAGGGGTGGCACCCAAAACCAAGAAATGTGGGAAATGTTCAAGGGGGAGGGCGCCCAGGGAATATGTCAAAATTTCCATCAGCCAATTTGCAAGTGAAAGTCTCATCCAAAGTATATCACCTTATTTGCTTTATTCTTGACTGTTTATCCCCATAGAGTTCCATATGGACGGGTGAATGGAAAGGGTAATAGCCTAATAGATACTGGGGCGGAGGAGAATTACGTGGAACTAGCATTAGCAGAGCATTTGAGGCTGCAAGTGCAGGAAAGACGATTGTGGTTTTTGTGATGCCTCATGAAGGGCTCCATTGTGGCGTGTATGCCCTTCAGTGAAGGTACAGATGGCCCCATTTGGGTTTTGGATGCAGTTTTGTGTGATTGAGAGACTGACCCTTCCAGTAGTGTTTGGGATGCGATGGTGGCATCAGTTCAACCCTCATATCTATTTGTCTTCTAGTACCATAACCTTGTACCCAAGAAGAGGTCCACCAATGAAGTGTAAAGTTTTAGTGGGAACTAGAAAGTTTGATGAGCCTCGAACTCTGGGTGCCATGCAGTAAGAGTTCTAACCTGCAGAATACCAAGACTTTGGGGGTCTCTGGTCCAAAAAAAGTGTTCGCAATTTTCACTACTGGGCCACTTTCATTCTCTTTCCAATTTAAGAGAGGTTCTGAACCTCCCTCATGGATACCCAGCTTATCCATTGAATGAACAAGCCAAGGCCACATTGGAGGCCCACATGAGTTTGATGCTGATTGAAGGTTTGATTGAGCCATCTAAATCAGCTGTAATATCTCCAGTGTTGCTAGTGCTCAAGGCAAGTGGAGAGTTACGGCCATGCGTGACTACCAGAGGTTAAATGAGATCACGGAACCAGATCCTTACCCAATGTCACTAATGGAAGATATCTTGCCAATGGTCATGGGATGCAACATTTTCACCATGCTCAATCTAGTAGATGCATTCAACCAGGTACCTGTGAGGAAAGAGCACCAAAGATACAATGCATTCAAGCGCCACCTTGCAGTGTTTCAACACTAAGTTATGCCATTTGGGCTGCACAATTACCTAAAGTATTTTAACAAATGATTTACTGCGTACTCTGTCAGTTGATTGGCTGGTGTTGTATCGCATATATGGATGACATCCTGGTGCTTTCAAGTTCCAAAGAGCTCATGTATATGATGTGAGGGAGGTTCTGAAGGCATTGGCTGAGGCAGGATTACGGCTGAAGCCTTCAAAATGTGAATTTAACCGGGAGTCAGTCAGGTTCCTAGGGAATATGATATTTGGGAAAGGCCTAGGGGTATGCCCAGATAAGATCCAGGAAGTGTGCGCATGAAAAGCTCCAACTGATCAGATAGGTGTGAGAAGTTTCTGGGAAAGGTAATTTTCCTCAGGAGGTTCATCAAGATTCTATCAGAGTTAACCTTACCACTTATGTGACTGACAAAGAAGGTACCATTTGTATGGGGGAAGAAGAAGAGAGAGAATTCAACTTGCTGAAAGAGAAGCTCTTTTTGGTGCCAGTCCTTGCCCATCCAGATCCGTGAAAACCTTTTGTGGTGGAAACAAATGCCTCAAATTTCGCAGTGGGAGCAGTACTCCTACAAAAGGGGGAAGATGGGTTGGAGCACCCAGTGTGTTATTTCAATGAAATGAACTCTGCAGTAACAAATTACCTGATATATGAAAAGGAGCTACTGGCAATGGTTGCAGTGCTGCAGGAGAGGCAGCACCACTTGTTGTACGCCCGTCACCCCTTCATAGTATGCACATACCATTGGGCAATGTAATATTACTATTAGATTTTGATGGTTAACAAAAATAAACCCTTTGAGAAATTCATCAATGCTGATATCTTACTCCCATTGATGGATCCTTTGATCCTTCCCGATTTATCTGCATAATATGATTAATCAGATTCACCTCATAACCAATTTAATTTCATCTGAAGTAACCTGATTATCTTAGCTAACAATACCTATGATATAACACATTATGGCCAATTATGGGTCCACTTGGGTGCAAAGTGGTCTCATGGCACTAACTAGTTTTCACCTCCTAAATTAGTGCACTAATTAGAATGCACTAAGGCGGAATTTTGGGTTGGATTTATAAAATTAATTTTTAAGCACTTAAACATAGACATCCCAATTAAGGGTTTACTTAGTGCTATTGAGAGGCCTGTTGACATCCCAATTAGGGGTACGTCATCTTTATTGTTCATATATATTTTTTTAGTACTATTGTTCATATATATTTTTGTCCCCATTTACATATATCTGTTGAGTTATGACATAGCTCTAATTTGCGAATTTTTAGTGTTGAGTATATAACCAAAATTGTCCCTGTTATGAGAGTAAAATTGCCTTCAATTGGCCTGAAACAATTGTTATTTTTAGTCGATTCATGGGCCAAATTGACTTGGGGATATTCCATGATTATTGCCATGACCCGCAGAGGATTGGCATATTATGAATGAACTCATTTAATAGATGAGTTTAGCCAGGAGATGCCAGAGAGGTATATAATACCGGCGCTTGGCCAATTGATAAATTATCATTATTTACCTTACCTAGTTTACACTAATAACTACTGTACTTTAGTTTATTTATTATAGTTGCCCATCTGTCATCTATCTGATATTTGTATCGCTGCCATTGTATATATATTAAATAGTTGTGTGCAATTATACTTCCTGAAGAGAAGTACCAGTTTACCTTCTGGAGAAGTAATCCTGATTATAAAAAATTAAATTTTGTACAAAGACAGAATGTCTCATAATTGTTGCCAGTAGAATTAAGAACAATGAGTGAACCGGATTTACTTGGCTATTATGGAGGATTATTGGAGAATCTACTTCCTGATTAAAAGCAGGAGTTTTATTATAAAACCGAGTATATATCCTCAATTCCCTTATTAAGTCAATTTTAGCTTTCACCATCAGCTGAAAACTTAACATTTTGGTGCTCACTCAAAAATACAACTACCTAATATGAACATGGACAATCAGCTTTCTGAATTTGCCCAAAAGTACAGCAACAACGAGATTGAAACAAGCGATGTTCAGTTTATTGAACATTTTACATCAAGTCGTTCCACCAATGAGGAGGGGAATGATTACTCATTAGAACTGATATCAACTGGAGCTGGTCCAACATTACCTTCTAATCCAGATGAATTTACCCAGGCCAACATCAAGTAAATGTTGGAAACCTTGTTTAGAGGTTACCAGGTTGGTTCTTCAGCAATTGACCCAATCTTTGATCTGTTTTACTATATAAAGGACCAAGCCCTGAAGAACTAAATTTATCAAAAGTACACAGAAACAACCATGTCTGCTTTGGCCCAAAGAATCCAAGAGAATCATGCCAACACATATGAATATTTGGTCAATTTTATACAGCCATCTATCAATAATGCTCAACGAATCTTTGCACGCCAAAATATTGAGCTTTCCAACCTCCTCGGTGTCCAAGATGAGGAATAGTCAGCCTAAACTTGTTTGTTAGAGAAGCTAGATACCTGCTTTGCAGAAGTGTGCAAAGCAATTGTTTCTAACACTGGAGCTGCAGCAGAAGCTCATGGTTGGATTGATGAATTGGTAGCTCAGCTTAACAAAGGCGTCCCAAAAATAGCAATACAAGTGCTAAATAATTCTGGAATCTTTATTCAGTGGAAACAGGATATTACCAACCATTGCATCAGACTTGAGACACAGTACCATTACGTAGCATCCAACACGTAAAATCTTCTACAACAGGGTCATTATTCAAGGAGAAACCTCCAAGGGTTAGAAGAAAAATATGTCCGATTGAAAGGCTATATCCAGACTGTTTTTGCAGCTACTCAAAGGGATATTGAGGCTTTACCTAGTTACCTCTTGCTACAGTAGAATAACCAGACAATTTAGATACCAAGACCGAATTTTCTAACCTATGGTCGACTATTTCCAAACTCCTTACTTTTAATACCATCTTATTTGATGAGAAATATAATATGGAGAGTCGACTAACACTTGCTAACACCAGAATGAAGAGAATTTCAGAAGAAATGAAAGCACTTTCAGACCAACAGTCATTAGCTGAAGCTGATCTGTCTCAAGTTAACAAGGAGATGTAGAAACTTAAGATTAATACTTCAAGTGTGTGACCAATCTTGGGAGAGGAGAGGATGAAGATGCGGCCCCAAGGGCATGCCAAGTTGTGCTTGAGAAGCCGCATCAGTCCTGATTTTGAAAAACATAGTCAATCAATTCTGAAGATTATCATGAGGCAGATGAAGAATATGAAACGGATGTATCAAATACACGAAATATCCATGTGTATTGACATCTAAGCATACTCCAGGCCGCTCACAATATCCTATTCTGCCCAAAGGTTCTCCAAGTCAAACTTGAAAATAGAAACTGCCTCTCCTGTTAGGGACTCAGGCAGAGACAACTTCAAACCACTTAATCTGCTAAGTTTTATAATGAAGACAATATATACTCCTTCTTGAAACTTTTTGAGAAGGCCATGAGAGGAGCATCCAATCATGCAAAAGCAACAGCCCTCATCAATTGTTTGGATTCACACAGCGTAGAACTCATAAAGCCCTATTAAGGGAAGATTGGTCTTCAATGAGGCCATACAGGCTGTCATTAAAGAATTCAGTGGTCCCAAAAAGCTGTCAATCTGAAATATGGAGCTCTTGAATATTGAGTTCATACCCAATGAGTTCATAAAAGACTTTGCTGAACAATTTTATCATGAAGCCCAAGTGCTCCTCAAATCGATTATTATGACCAAATACAATACATTAATTGCCATGGAACATGCTGTGCAACCCTATCATGATTTGGAACAAGTAATGATTCTGCCTTTAATCGCGATATTGAAACAAATAGACTTGTGGACTACTTATGACGCTGTGCAAGAAGTTTTGAGGCGCCAAATCAGCCAAACAATCTGCACTGGGTGCTTCCTTATCAGAAAAAATAGTAGTATAAATCATATCAAGAGAGAAATAGGAGCTCTAAGGAACAGAAATCCGACCATCCCAAATCTAATGTCATCACTTGCCATCATGGCGGTAGAAAAGGGCACTTTGACAGTAAGTGTTATACCCAAATGAATGTAAAATTAGGAGTTAATGTGTAATATAAAGTTGAAAAGGACTCAGAATTGGGAAAAGGGCAGGTGGATTAGAGGCAGTATGCTCTACTACCACCTATCATATCAAAAACATTCCTCCCAATCCTGGCAAACTTTTTGTGTCTGATTCAATTAATGAATATTCCTTACATTTTATTATGGCCAACCTTATAAATATGGTCACAACCAGATCCCGAAAAGGCCTAAAATCAGGTGAAGCTTCAGAAGAAGCCCAAATAGAGGTGTCTAAAACATATGCTAAGCAAATTATGGGCCATGGCCTTGATCCTCATACTACTCGCTCTTGTGATCTGCCCTCTTTGAAAGATTTACAGGTCACAATATTCATGAAGAATCTGGCAAAAGACTTCCTTGAAATATGTTCTTGCCTCAAATCACACTTGAAGTTGGGCAACTCCAAATCTATTCACCTAATAAACACTTCTGAACCATACTCTGAGTGTATCTATGCCAATATTGCTGTCAATAAGGTCCATGCTCAGGCCATTATTGATAGTGGTGCTACTTTAAATATTGTCAGCACTAAGTTGTTGAAGAAGTTGGGAATAGCTCCGGATGTTGCCCATGATCAAGAATATGGCACTGCGGGAACACATACCACCAGAGCTCTGGGACATATAGTGTCTTACCTATAAGGGTTGGTCTATAGTAGTATCCGCTTCAGCTATAGTCTTGCCTAATCAAAACCACAAGGTCCATTATGGCACCAGTTTTACGGGAAGATATGGAGTGGTCACTAGTCATAAGCATGACACCTTAACCATCCTGAACCAAACCATCCCGATTTACTATATAAAAAATACAAAAATGGACTGAAGAAGTCTAATCTATTTATATATTTGGCCTAACTAGATGGATAACAACAATCAAATACCATAAATCAAAGCGCCATGTCAAAGCCCTGCCAATGCAAATCAATGATACTAAGGTAATACCCCTCAGAGCAAACATGTAGCTAACTCTGGACTCTGGAATGCAGGCAGTAGTCCCGACTGGGCTAACAATATAAATCACAGAAGGGCTCTATGGCGAAATTATCAACCTTGGTCCTGAACTTGACTTGAACCTAATGTGGCGCCTGAGATAACTATTCCCACACATCAAGAAATTAGTGTACTCTGTGCAAACATGCAGAATCAGCCAATTTTTATCAAAAGGCATCAGGTGGTTGCCTATCTCCATCTGAATTCTATCACGGAGATTGAATATTTCCACGATTTTGGAACCCTGGATGAGCTTTGGCTTTTCAATGATGAGATGGATTATTTTCATAATGTCATACCTGTGGCCAATTTAGGGGAAATAAATGAGCAGGAAAAGGACTGAGTCTGAGGATTATTCTAGAAATATCATGAGCTATTCGCTGAAGGCAATTATGACTTGAGATGTGCAAGGGAGTAACCCATACAATATAAACTGGGGACATTTACCTATTCTATTAAGGCCAATTAGGCGTTCAAAAACTGCTGAAGAGGTTGTGTCAAGAAAAATTAAGAAACTTCTCAATTGCAGTATGTTGATGCCATCCAAGGGTCCATGGGCTGCCCCAATTCTCATTGTAAAATGAGAGATGGGAGCAACAGGGTTGTTATTTACTACTGGAAGTTTAAAAACATTACAAAAAAGGATTCCTATCCTCTTTCACATATTGACGATGCCCTAGACAGGCTTGGGTGCGCAAAGTTCTTCTCAGCGGTGGATTTTCTTTATTGGTTATTGGCAAATTGACCTAGCAAAGCTGAGCGTGAAAAGTGCGCTATTATTATCCAAGAAGGGTTATTTCAACCAACGTGGATACCCCAAGGACTCTGTAATGCTACAGCAACTTTTTAGAGAGCGATGAACACTATACTGGGAGATCTCAAATTGTCATGTGTACTAGTATACCTAGACGATATAAACGTATTTAGTTGCATCTTTGATGAACACCTGGAACACCTGAAAGAGGTTTTCAAGAGGTTAACAGCTGAAAGCTTGAAGATTAAGCCCCAAAAGTGTCGATTCTTTAAGGACCAACTGGATTACATTGGGTTTGTAATTGATAAAGAAGGTCTTTGGCCACAACCGTACAAATTGGTAGCATAATTTAAAATGCAGAGGCCTGAATATAAGCGGGACATATAAGAAATTTTGGGCAAGATTGGGTACTATTGCCAATTTTTTGCCAACTTTGCTCAAATTAGTGAAACCTTGTTTTATCTACTTAAATGAAAAGTCCCTTTTGAGTGAAATTTGGCCTGCCAGGAGGCATAAGACCAGCTTTAGTCATGTCATGGAAACGGAAGAAGAAGTTTAGACCGACCTGCCAGTCAGGATGTGTGAGCACCCAAAAATCAAGCCATAATGCCAGAGGCATTACTACCCAAAAGATGTTGTATGGAGCTGGGCTTTCAAAACAACAAATTGTTGGTGTAGAACAACAGTGAGTATGATCCCAACGACAAACCACAATGAACTCATCCCAGACCCAGGGGGTCTTGCTGCAGGGGGCGGAATCACTGAAATAGTTTCAATGAGTTCATTGGCATATGGGGTTATTTCGACTGGGGAGGCAAGGAGACAGATTCTAACTTGTAGTTGGTTGATATAAGTCCACAAGATCTCCATGTACTGTTGTCGGAAGTTCATGATAGCAGGTTTATAGTGCCAGAAATATCTGAAACACTGAATCCAATAAACAACGGAGGGGGCCATAGTGACCATAAGTACTGGTAAAGCCCATCTAGTATATGGACTGACAGGTCACCAGGGAAACGCCATCGGATATGCGGCCAGAGGGATCAACACAATAAAATATTGATTGGTTTTATTTTGGCGAAATTTTATTAAAAGGAAAGGAATAAAATCGACCAACAATTTTCTCATTATAATGTAACTGATTAAATAGTGGTCAATTAGGGTAGTGACAAGCCAAGATTGGGACCCTCAATTCTGATCTAACTGGCGAATTATTTGGGAATGGGCAGATTAGTTCCCTGGGGACCAACATTGCAAAATTCAGCGGTAGTCTAAGTCGCTGTCAGTTCAACCTTGAATGTCTGAACAGAGGCTCAGCTATGTTTCTGATGGTTGGTATGACAGCATTTGTCCAGATGAGCGGTGGGAATCCCCCAAGGCCACCCCACATAGGGGCAGGTCCATTTGGTTGGGAACAGGTTTGGGACACCCAACCCACCCACGCTCAGTCGCTGGGCTGTTCATTTGGTCAGTGGCA
This sequence comes from Massospora cicadina, assembly GCA_022478985.1. Lineage (NCBI taxonomy): Eukaryota > Fungi > Entomophthoromycota > Entomophthoromycetes > Entomophthorales > Entomophthoraceae > Massospora > Massospora cicadina. The sequence goes on from JAKSZP010015800.1 coordinate 44,912, forward strand.
TTGCATCAGCTGCAACGCCCAAATTGTCAGCAGGGGGCTTTGAACCCTCATCAATGATGTCCGATGCTGTTGCCTACCCATCAAGTAAGATCCTGACGACTTTGGGAGGGAGGTGATTTGTTCAATCATCATATTGATTGAATCGAACCTGTCAGGCATTCCAGCCAATAAATCAGTCTTCATACCTTTCCAACCATTTGAGATCTGAACATTGGGCAGATTACCTCTTGAATTAGTCCCAAGTGATTTCAATTTGACGATCTCAGCGCATATTTCGCTGATTCCTCATAAGAGTTCTGCCAAGGTGAGTGTGGGACCTGGGGGTGGGATCCAAAGCAGAAGAGCTGTTACCCAGCGCTTGTATAATATGTGAGTGAGATAGCCCTGAATAACAAGGGGTACTGCCATCTATTCAGTGCCTTCTTACTCAGGAACGGAAATATGGCCTGATCAACACCCAGAGGACGTTCTCAAGGACTTACCGGTCAGCCTTATTAGTTGCAACAGTTTTGCGCTACCCTGACTTTGACCAGGAGTTTATTGTCCAGAATTATGCATCATTAATGGCAATTTGAGCCGTTTTGTCCCAAGTTTGAGAAGATGGCGATGAGCAACCAGTAGCCTATGCTAGTCAGACCCTAAATGCCCATGAAAGAAATTATACTGTGACAGAAAGGGAATGTTTGGAAGTTATTTATGCCTATGACAGTTCCATGTATACCTTCATGAAGTGCATTTCACCGTGGTTACTGATCATGCATCCCTAAGCTGGTTTGAAAACATGAAGGAACCAGAAGGACGTTTGGCTCGCAGGGCACTTAAGCTGCAGTCTTATGATTATACCATCAAGCACCGGGCTGGTGTTAAGCATCAGAATGCTAATTGTTTGTCTCGTCTACCCATTGTGGAAACCCTCTGCCAGCCTAAGGATGCCTTATTTCAGAAGATGGTTAACGGATTTTTTGCCAATGAGCCTGAAACAGTGCAGAAAAATCTCTCCAAATTAAGAAAGGATACCTACACTGAAAAAGGAGTCTTACTCAAGGTGATTGATGGGAAGAAATATATATTTCCACATCCCTCAGGTACAAGCAGATTTGATTTTGGCTGCTCATAGAGCCTGGCCATTGAGGCTTCAAGAAAACAAGGGAGCGTCTCAAGAAAAATTACTATTGGGATTTTGATGCATTTTGACATTCATGAAACTTTGTTCTTTTGTCAAGAGTGCCAGAGGAAAACCCCTATCAAAAACTACTTCATAACAGCTTGTTCAGCCCAATCTAGTTGCTGGGCAACAAGAAAAAGGGCCATAGTAGCATAAAGACAGATGTGTCACGTACTCGTTGTAGATGACTCCCAGCAAATGATTGGGAGAGGAGGCACGAAACCGTAGATAGTTATCTGATTGAGCCCACAATAGGGTGGAAAACAAGCGCCCAGGAGAAGACAGTCAACTAAGAGATCAGTCCAGTATTGATATATCTCAGGGGTCAACAGTCAGACATGATTAATTAGATTTTCCACCACTCAATAAGAGGGGGAACATGCAAAAGCTGACCTGAGGGCATCTGCCTGGAAAAATACGCATAAGGTGGATGAGTAAGGCCATACTAGAAAGGCATTTGTCAGCGTTATCCTGATGAAGGGCATTAAAAAGCTGCCCAAACAGCCAATCAGAAGCAAACATCTTGAACATCGTGAGTGTTCAGGCCAAGGAGGAAGCAAAATCTGGCCAATTTTATAGCGGCATGGACCAGGAACTAAGGACCTCCTCCACAGATCTATTGACCTGAATAAAGTCTTGAGATCAAATGGTGGGATCCTCAGTAAGCAAAAGACAAACAGGATTATAAAGCCAATCATATTTGGCCTGCATTTCATTGAGAGGCTGACACCAACAAAAATAGTCGGACAAACCCAACGTTGCATTTTAATTTTGAGCCTTTGGGAAATGGCTGAGTGTGAAGATAAACTCCACCAGATGATCGCCATCCCAATATATTAGTTGAAGCGAAAAGGTTGATTCCCTAGGATAAAAGAAAACCCAAAGTTGTCTGCAAAGACAATCGTTGAGGTATGAGACAAAAGTTTGTACTCTATCTATCTTGAGTATAATCTACAACCGGGAAACCCTCTTCTTTGATGATGGTCTCAAGCATGGTTGATGATATGACTGTTGGCGGAAGAATAATTTGCTAACTCTGCTGCTCTGAGAGAGCCTAGAAACATATGCATATGCATAGTTATGTTCAATTGATTAAATTGATGCCGCTGCTTAGGTTCAAGGGAAGCAATGAAATTGTGATAGGCGAAGGAAGAGCTGTTTTCAGACATTGAAGATGAATTAAGGAAAATTCAGTGTTTATATTCCAGTAAAGTGGGGGAAATATTAGATTTTGATGGTTGACTCAAAAATAAACCCGTTTAGAAAATCATCAATGCTGATAGATTACTCCCATTGATGGATCCTTTGATCCTTCCCGATTTATCTGCATAATATGATAAATCAGATTCATCTCATAACCAATTTAATTTCATCTGAAGTAACCTGATTATCTTAGCCAATAATACCTATGATATAACACATTATGGCCAATTATGGGTCCACTTGGGTGCAAAGTGGTCTTATGGCACTAACTAAATTTTACCTCCTAAATTAGTGCACTAATTAGAATGCACTAAGGCGGAATTTTGGGTTGGATTTTTAAAATTAATTTTTAAGCACTTAAACATAGACATCCCAATTAAGGGTGTACTTAGTGCTATTGAGAGGCCTGTTGACATCCCAAATTAGGGGTATGTCAACTATATTGTTCATATATATTATTATCCTCATTTATTGATATTCGTTGAGTTATGACATAGCTCTAATTTGGATGTTTTATTGATGTGTTCAAAACCAAAATTGTTCCAATTATGAGAGTAAAATTGCCTTCAATTGGGCTAAAATGATTGTTATTTTTAGTCAATTAATGGGCCAAATTGACTTGGGGATATTCCATGATTATTGCCATGACCCGCAGAGGATTGGCATAGTATGAATGAACTCATATAATGGATGAGTTCAGCCAGGAGATGCCAGAGAGGTATATAATACCGGCGCTTGGCCAATTAATAAATCATCACTATTTATCAATTACATAGTTTACACTAATAACTATTGTACTTTAGTTTATTTATTATAGTTGCCCATCTGTCATCTATCTGATATTTGTATCGCTGCCTTTATATCTATATTAAATAGTTGTGTGCATTTATACTTCCTGAATAGAAGTACCAGTTTACCTGCTGGAGAAGTAGTCCTGATTATAAAAAAAATTAATTTTGTACAAAGACAGAATGTCTCATAATTTTTGTTGCCAGTAGACTTAAGAACAATGAGTGAACCGGATTTACTTGGCTATTATTGAAGATTATCAGAGAATCCACTTCCTGATTACAAAAATGAGTTTTATTATAAAAGCGAGCATATATACTTAATTCTCATGTTAAGTCATTATAGCTTGCACCATCAACTGAAAGCTTAACAATTACTGAGAGCCCAGTAAAATGAATCAGCGCCAAGCTGTTAGCATGTGGAGATGACTTAATATGAATTCTGAGTGGAATACCATCTGGGAGCTGTTAACACCCTAGCAGAGTGGTTGAGTTGGGATATGGGGCTAGCATATGAGAAGGCTGAGCTTGAGAATTACAGCACAGCAACTATGTTCCAGGAAGACCAACTTGCTATGGTGGTGAGTGAGCAGGATGAACTGGATAGGGCTTTCCAAAGAAAGCAAATGAGGTCTTCATTTGGGTGATGGTTATGGGCGGAAACAGCAGAGGGCCAGTGGCACAGCCTTCATTTTACATATAGAAAAAAGAATGGAATAATAGGTTATGACTTGTGGATATGGGTTCCAAACCCATCACTGTAGTGGAAAGTGCTGCTGGCATCACATGACCACCCGCTGGTAGGACATCTGGGGGTTGTGAAGTCGATTGACTTGGTGCAATAGGTTTATTCATGGGCCAGAATGAAAAAAGATATAAAAAATATGTGGTGGAGTGCTTGGTTTGTACGCGTCCAAAGCCCTTGCAAAAGTAGCCTGCGGGTAAGTAGGTCCCACTTTAGATTCTGAGTCAGCCATGGGGGTCGGTCAGTGTGGATTTCATTATAGGGTTACCTAGGATCCAGGGTAAGGATGTGATAATGATTGTTGCTGATTGGTTAATAAAATATGCCGAGTTTTCATGTACCTTAGAATTCTCAGCCAAGGCCACTGCAAGGGTTTTTATCAATGAGATATTTGCCCATAATGGCCTACTGTCAGAGATCATTTTAAATTGCAGTCCTCAATTTGTATCAAAATTCTATACTCTACTCATTAATTTAAAGATTTACCCATGTAAGAATTTGGCATAGCATCCTCGTCTGATGGGCAAACAGAGAGGGTAAACCAAATACTGGAACAATACCTCCAATGCTATGTCTCAGACTGGCAAGACGATTAGGTTACATGGATTAGACTTGCTCAGTTCTCTTACAATAACAACCACCAATTGTTAACAGGAATGTCACTATTTTCCCTAATCATGAATCCAATCTAGCGTTAGATAGGGGATCAAACGGTGGAGTATGACAGGGGGTGGACGAATCATCCTGAAGAATGGACAAGATTAGAAGGAAAATGTGATACAACCTGGAGCATGCCACAGCATGGCAAAAATGATATTCAGATCAACGAAGAGTACCAGACCTATCATTCACTCCAGGAGATTGGGTATTAGTGGCGGCAAAGAATTATGCTGTACCAGTGAAGAGCTGAAAACTTGGACCAAATTCTTAGGCCCATATTGGGTGATGTGAGTTGTTAATAAGGTGGCATTTGAATTGGACCTTTTGGAAGGATCAAAAGCCCATCCAGTTATCCAAGGGTCTTAACTTCAAGGATTCCAAGGGCAGTGACCAGAGTGGCCCGGGCCAATGAACCCACAAGAAGAGAACAACCAGAAATATGAGGTCAAGCAGATCCTAAAGGAGAGTTGGTTCAGGGGTCGCCAGCAATTTCTGGCTATTTATTGGGATACTCAGTGGAGGAAGCGACCTGGCAAACACCCAAGGAGTGTTCACACTGCCCCAAGATGATCTGGGAGTTTTTAGATTTACATTGGAGTGATGTGACGGATCAGTGCCACCCTGATCTGCACATCGACCTTGTGAATATTGGTTTGAATTTGTGCATTAATTTAATATTAGATTTCAAAACTCATACCAATCATGAAAACCACCAGGAATGGAAGTCGTAGGTAAGGATTCAGGGATTTGAAAGCAAGTATTAATCTGGCATATCAAACGCCTGGTGTTCAAATCAACCAAGTTTTTGTTATGTGGGACTCAAGTTCACATGCAACAATGTGGATGTTGCTCATGAGCTTAATTTAGGGTTTGAATATTTAGCTCTCAAAAATACTTTAAAAATAAGAAAATGGAAACTGCTATACAGTCTTGCTTTCTCAAAGAAAAAATGCCATTAAAAATTGGATTGCCTTCTTTTAATTTAAGTTTTTTATAAGAGGAATTTTGGTCAAAATAACCCTGACATTGAGCTCAGCAAGTGAGCTTGGTCAGGCTCTACCCTTGTTTGCGGAACTATCTCAGGGCTAGGCCTTACTGCTTGCATTCAGCATTGCTTGAACTTCAGTCCACAAATGCATCGCAAACTCAGGAAATGGCACATGGGTAAGAGGGTGGCTTTCCGTGGGACTATCAGTCATGTGATTGGTGACATGGCTGGTTCTGCTCAACTTATTTGTAGCGTATTGGCAAGAACCTGTGAGTTACACTTTTCAGCAACTGTTAAAACATAAAATTCTGCTCTTATAGCCTTTAATCTTTGGTCCCTTTTTCCCACATATGGGCTTAGCTCTCCACCTGGCACCATACCAGGTGGTACCTTACAGCCCCTTGGAAAGTCATACAATAATATGCAAATTTATTCTTTGGGTTTTTATTTACAATTTTCCTTTACAATAATAAATAAATACTGAATTAACCCAAGTGGCTATGAAGCGTTTTGGCTTTATAAACGTCTGTCCCTACAATGGGTATTTTAACCTCAGCTTCACAAGTAAAGCTGATGCTACAATTTCAACTACTATTCCGCAGATATTCCAATACTACTAGTTTCAATTACTTGTACCTAATCGACTATTATTACTAATCTTATTGTTCAGTTCATAGGCCTTTCCACCCACCTCCCCATCCAAGAATTTAGACAAGGAGCTTATTTCTGTAATAACATACATCTCCAACCACATCCTTCTTTTCAGATTGCCGATGCAGCACCTGACTTTCAGCCCTTAAGTTTTTGAGATCATCTTCACTGTTCTATTGAATTACCCTCAAAATTCCTCCTTACATCATGGTTCCTTCTTCCACTTACCATTTGGTTCAGAGTCTGAGTAAATAGAGGGCGCACATATGCACCTCCTGATTAAAACCTGGCAACTAAAATAGTGCTGCTCCTCTATTGCTCATGCCGCAGAACATAACTGACCCCTCTCATGATGACCACATTGCAGCCCAGCAACTATTTTTGACCAAGGAATAATCCTCCCTTCTTCTTCCTCCAAGGCGATAGCTCCAGCTGCTTCTTCATGACTTAAACAAGAGCTCTCTTGCTAAGACTCACTTCTAATATATCCAATTAGCGACTAGTTATAGCTCAATTATTTTACAAAAACTCCACAAACACACCACAGCCCAACCATATGCTAGTAACCAATTTACCTTTGACCAAAAACCATAGGATTACTTAAGGAAGTTGATAAATAATTTATTTTTTATTTTTGTATTGTTTAAGGTAGTGATCTTGAGATGCACCTCAAATTAATTTTGCAGCCAAATTCCCTTAAGACATTATGTGCTCCACCTTAATTTTTATACATGTCAAAGTGATCACAAACTTACCAATTAAACATTTGTCTATCCCTGAATGACACCCCTAAAAGCTGTTGTATAAAATTGCCACATTCTTAATTAAGGGCATGCCCCGTCCTGTCCTTCCCACTAACATGCACCTTAACAAAGAAAGCAAATGCGCTTCTGAGATGTTGTCAGTAAAGCTGAGCAAAAAATTGCAGGGTTACAAAGCTTGGTACAAGGAACCTCATCACCTGAAACATTGGGCCGCCTTTTCCACAAACCCCAAAGCCCAATTTGAAGCTTAAAAAGCCTTAATAATTATAACCACCCTATTGATGGCAAAGCTCTAGTTACAAGCCCCACTATTCTACTAATCTCTATTTTCATGATGCGCCCATGCCAGTGCTCTTAGATTTATGCTGAGCCATGTACATCCTGTATTTAAAAAGATCCTCCTATCCCCCTTCACCCTCTTCCAAGGTTATTTAGTAGTTTACCTCTTATGTGTTTGTTGCAAATTTTCTTTTTAAGTCAGTTTAGTGATCTGTTAATCTTGTTTTGACCACTTTATCATTGATTCTATCTAGTTTTTCTCTTTAGCTTTGGTAAAGTCCATCCCCTGATCAGCTTACACTGAATTAAAATATAAAAATTAGCTTCCATCCATGGTTAGTCTAAATGGGTTTTTAAGGGTATAAAAACATGGGCTTTATAGTTATTTTTCATCTATTCAAGTTTTGCTAGACTCTTATGATGTGGACCCTTACCTAATAAGAGAATTTTTTTAGTACAGAGACGCTTGTTTATTTTAAAAAATATTTCTTCTCTTCTTGCTGAAATATAAGTAAAGAGATGAAAAGTTTTGTACGCATATTTACCTTTGTACATTATGTATTACAAAAGTTTTATATATGTATTAGTAGGAGCGCACATCCCCAAAGTAGCTAGTTAGTTTATCATAACAATTTAACACATGACATCTCTAACTTTAATTGTAAAAACTATCTTTTAGCACTAGTAGTGCTCAGCCCAAAAGGTGAAGCTGCCACGCATTTTTTTGCAAATGGGCCAAACAAAGGGATTATTAGAAACAAAAATTTTCTTAGTATGGCACATCAGCTAACAGCCTAGGAAGCACATCTTAAGAGGAGGAAGCTTTAAGGAAACTGTTGTTTGGTGCCCGCTTTAAATGGCATACCATAGCAGACAGCATTGGGTGGGAGCATCAGCGACATGGGGCATAAGGAGATATATAAAATGTAAAAACTATCATTTATAAAAAGTAAGCTTTTAAAAATATATATTTATATGGCTCTAAGTATGATTAAATCATAGAATCTCTTTGCTGGCTTATTCCCTATATTTTTCACGTTTCTTTTTACTAAAAAAAATCCCAAATAGCTACTTTAACAAAATCTATAAAGAAATTTTTTACCAATGTGTGATTATTTAGTGCCATAAAAGGTTTAATCCAGGTAATAAAAGCATCTAAAATTTCTAGATTTAACAAGATTGAATTTAATGATGCAAATGGAACTCATTTTTATAAATTTAAAAAAAACTTATTAAAATTCATATAGTTTTTAAAAATAAATTACTCTCTTGATTTATGAATGATCTTCAATTTATTTCTCATTTGTCAGTATATTATATAGTTGCCCACCTAAAATCTGACTTTATGATGTCAGACAGTAGCTTCCCAATGAAAGATAAGGCTTTAGTATTTATCTAGCATAATAGATTTAACGTTAGAGTCACGTTCTTTATATTTTATTTTTCCCCTCCAATTACAACCCTTGCACATAGTAGATATAATTGCAAGGCTAAAAATGACTCTAGTAGAGGGCTTCCTTTTTTAATTTTTTACCTTACTATAAGGTCAGTTTTTTATATTTTTATTTTTTTATTTTCATCCTCTGGAATTAGATTTCTGATACCCATATACCTAGTTTTCCTGTCAATATATAATCCTCATTTCAATTTAAGCCTCTAAAGGATTGGTTAATTAGCAAAACGCCCTTAAAACAAGCTTTAGGAACTCATTAATCCCACCTTCTATTTAAAAAATACAATAGTGAAGTATCTATTATAAGATAATCAATTATATTTGAAGTACTAATTTTATAATTATAGTATCTAGACATGAGTATGAAAAAGTTGTGGTTTTGTCAGTTATCTACATCAATAAAGTAGATTTAGCTTGTCTTATGAACAAGAACTATTATTAAAAAAATCAAACATATTTAATTTTTCTAAATAAAGGGCCAAGATGATTATCAGTTACTTATCTCTGAATTTAGTTATAATTAATTGTAGCTTGATGACATTTATTCCTTAGCCATTATTATTAGCACTAGTGGTGCCCAACACAATAAGGGGGAGCCACCACGATCTTTATTTGCAAATGGGCCAAACTAAGGGATTAAAAAAAATCTAAAATGGCACCTCAGCTAACAGCCTAGGAAGCCATATCAGAAGGGGAGGAAGCTTTGGGAAACTTTTGCCTGGCGCCCGCTTTAGCTGTCATACCATGGCAGACAGAATTGGGGTGGGATCATCAGCGACATACGGCATAGGGAGGCATAGTTGTGGGTTTTCTTTGGTTATGAGGCCAGCGGTGTACATTACCTTAACGTATTGAGCAAGTTGATGCTCAGCAAAAATGATGACAGCAGGCACACAAGTAATTGACTTGATGCGCTGGTGGGTTTCAGGATAATTAGAGCCAAAAAGAGAGGTTTTTGCTGCGTCAATGCAGGTGAAGCTCACACTAAAAGCCAACTCAATCTCAATTTTTGCCTCTTCCTCAAAATAATGAGGAAAATTGTGGATTGAAATACCCTCAACCAGGAAATCCATTGCCTGATGGAGTTGCTAGTGGTTTAGGTTGTTGGAATGAGCTGCAGCGGCTTTGAGTGCCATTTTATTTATATTTTTATAGATGGGATAGCTTTTTTGGGATGAAAATGGTGGGGCGCAATCTGGGTGGATAAATGAAAAACACTCCAAAGAAAAATATGGTTTAAAATTATGCAACCGGTCGTTTTCATCAATCCAGTCAAGACACTCAAAAGAATTTGATCTGGCTAACAAAGCCCAGCCACTGGGGTTGGAAAATTGTCTGCACCTGACCGCCATGAACTGTTGACCACAGCATCTTAGCTGAAACTGTTTCAGCCATCAGCTCAGGTTGGAGTAAATCAACCAAATTCTTAAAAGCTTTAAATCTTGATTGGTTGATGCTTTGGAAGCCACACAAGAATTTGGTAAGGTTGGGGGCGGGAGAATTGAGCCCCACTCAAATAATTTGGGCATGGCAGGATCCAAGCCAATGCTGGAGGGGGAGTGGCAGAAGCGGCAGAGGTGGAAGCATAGGGCACTTACGCTTCAAGTAATTAAGCTTGAAGAACAAGGGGGAAATGGCGCGGCCATTCTTGACACACAACAAGAATGGTTGATCAGGGATGGATCTGATCAATGTGCGAGGGGGAATCATGAGATGGGTGTCATAATGAATGGCAGATTGTTGCAAAGGCATAAGGCTCTACCAGATGATCCTCCCCATTTGGAATAATGAACTGAAAAATGGGGTCTGGCCATAACTGGCTAAACACTCCATAAGCTCGTGGTGGAGGCGTTTGGGGAGAGTTGGGAGGGTAACCCAGCAAGCTATAACAACAAAGTGGCCTCATCTGGGAGCTGGGTCAAATGGTGGGAATGAATTTTTATGAAATTGCTTTGCATTTTGATGATGCCACTGTATTGGCTTCCAAATGGCAGCTAAGATCACAGTACCCTTTTAAGGGGCAGAAGTTAATAAAGAAAGCGGGTCTAAAAACTGCCATGGCCATATTGATGATGGCCACACTCACTTATGGGAAGCTCCAATATCTGACATGGAGGCTAAAACACAAATTACTCCATGGGAGCGCCAAAGGTCTATAGAAAACCTCCTGGGAGCTTGTGAAGTGGTGGGCCAAGTCATGAGGGGGGACATAATGCCCAGTAGCGTTGGGATGTATAGCAGAGCTAGCCCAGGTGCACTTTGGTGGCAGCTGAAAGATGACAGATGGCGGCACACTACCACTCCAAGACAGGGCAGCAGGAGTCAATTGCATCAACATTAGTAAGATTTGGCTCAATTAAGCGGTCATTTTTTGTATTTTCTTAAATCTGAATTTGGCTTCACTTTAGGTATTGTTTTTAAAGAAAGATTTCTGTGGTGTAATCTTGATTTTCTATGACTAGATACTAAATATCTTTTTTTAGTTGACAAAGTTAGTTAAGGAAGAGAATCTAAGCCTAAATTAGAGTGTCCAAAATGGCAATTTCTAAATGGAGTAAGTCTCAGTATTGCCAGAGACTTAAAGGGGATTTCTTATATCTCTGGTTTTAAAAAGTCATTACCTTTAGAATGGAGAAGCTCAGTTAACTGGTGTTTTCATTACAAATCATAGTAATAAAAAGATTTTATTAGGATGGCGCATAAAAAAGCCAATCATGCTTCAGACAGTCTAGGTGTAAATTATCCTAATTGTTGCATGCACAATCCTGCGTAAAGAGAGTTTACTTGGGAGGTTCTCATAAGCTTTTCAATATAATCTAAGTATGAGGTGTTCAAATTTAATAAACATAAGTATTGAAAAGAGAGAAGTAGACTAGCTTATTGTACAAGTGATTGTAGTCCTATCCAGTAGGAGGGCAAGCTTGGGGTTGTACAAATGCTTCTAGAACAAGAAGAAAATCCAGTAATGGTATGTTCATTTTTCTTGATTTAAGAAAAAAGTGAGTGCCTATTGATAAGGAAGTTTAGTAGAAAGGTAAATAATATGTTAGAAGTCAGATGCTTGTTTCTTATGTTTTTTAAAGTGCACCTTAAGGATGCAGAATATAGTGGTCATGATCTTTGAGCTATATTCCAGTGTAGAAAGATGGATAAGTAGCGTCAGATAAAGCAAGGGTTTTTGGGTTTTTTAGTGGTTTAGTTTTAAACAAACATCTGAAATAATTCTAAGAGAAGTTAGACCATGTAAAAGAGTTAAATATAAACAGCTAAGTAATATAGATTAAAGTAGACTCTAAAAAGAGATGTTGAGACCCTCATAAAGAAGGAAAAAGAGGCCTAAGATTGGTTATAAATTCACTAAATATGGTGTAGAACTAAAAAAATAGGACTTTATTGTTAGTTATTCACACAAAGGCAAAGTTTTAAGCGTGAAGGAAAAGTAAAACATCTTACCAGAAGGTACTAAAAGATTAACACTATATTTTTAAGAATAACGCAAAAACCAAATTTTTAAAAAGAAAAAAGCTTTTATTTGATGTTTTAAAATCTCTGGAAGAATTTGCCTGATCTCATGCTTAAATGCTGAATGGTATGGTAGGTGAAATCATTAAAAGAAATCTTTTGAAGAACACTCAATTTGGCAGTGTCATATCTAAAGTTCTTATACAGGAAAATTATTTCATTAAAGGTATATGTTATTCATTTAGAGTAATTGAAATTAATGATAATATGGACAAGAATCATCAATCTAGGTCATAATGTAAAAACTTAAAAAGTAAAAAATTTGCAAAAAAGGCTTAAGCTGAAAGGGTGAATTCTAAGGGAAAGTTTTAACATAACTTTAAAGGTAAGAGTTTTAATACCTACACAAAATATTGAATTTTTCTAAAATTAGCATACTTTTCCATAACTAATTTCTTAAAGTCTTGAGTATTTGGGGGCATTTTTAAAGCCAATTGTTTTGGTATTCAAAAAAAGGTTCCAACCCACTTCCTGTTAATGAGCTTGGAGAGATCCTTCATGGACTTCTGTTTTTAATAAGTTCTTACCTTTTAAAATTAAACTTTCTTCACATCCTAACATTTAGAATATGTCACTACCTTTGACACTTGGTTTTTCAATTGTGACTGTTAGGATGGCACTTATATTTTACTAATTACTATAAGATTTAAACATTAATAAAAACCTTTAAGTGTTTGTATTATCTTCTGATATAATTTTCCTTAAAAGAAAATTTTATGCCTTAAAAGCTAACATATCCAAAGTATGGTTCAATTAGATAGCACTAATTTTATAGTAAACACTTTTGTTGTTAAAAAAGAGGAAAACGTTATAATTAACTAAGACTAAACGTGGTAAAAACTTAGAATGTAAAGAACACCCTTTAAGAAAAAAACCTTTACACAATTATTAAAGCTTATATGAGTTTAAAAGGTACTTTATAGAAGAAACCCCATAATAAACTTTGTTAAAAACCATGTAGTTTTGTAATATTACATATAACTTTGGCAAATAACGCATCTGTTTTATTTTATATTTGTCCATTAAAACGCTTAAATTCTAAAATTCAATTATAGTTTCATAGCATTATATGATTTATTAATATTTGGGCTTAAAAAATATAATTTTATTGATAAGTAAAAGTTTTTTGATATTTGGAGCTTTGACCTGGGCCCTCACCAAAGGTATTAATATCAGCCACTTCTCTCTCTTTACTAATAACTTTATGGTATAGATTTCCATTGGAAAATTTACATTAATTATGTTCTTTTTTATTTAGTTTTTTAACTGTTGGTAAAAGATATAAATGTGATTTTGACCTAGTAAAATATTATAATACTTACAATTAAACTTTTAAGTTAACTTTTTTGTGATCTGAGATGCCAAAAATTAGATAGTGTAGAATGATTACAAGTCTCACCATTAAAGATTAGCAATTAACTGAAAATAATCTAGGGTGACTAATTCCTTTGCATTGTAACTACATATAGAAAAATATTATGCTTATGAGTTTGTAACTGAAATACATTAAAAGTAAAACCTTTTTTAGCTATAGTGGTGCCCAACCCAAAAAGAGAACTGCCATGCATCTTTATTTGCAGATGGGCCAAACAAAAGGGATTGTTAGAAATAAAATACTTTCCTAATATGGCACCTCGCTAACAGCCTAAAATTAAAAGTAAAACCTTTCTTTGTATTTCTTAAGTAATTATATTCTTCTTTTTAAAAAACCTAAATACTTTGTCTATTATTTAACCTTTAAAACGTTTATATTATAGACTAAACTATTGCCTTTTTATGTTCTTTTTAAATTAATTTTATATAAATATCACTTTTTTGTACTAGTGGTGCTCAACCTAAGAGGGCGGGTCCTCCACGCATCTTTATTTGGTTTTGCCAAACAAAGGGATTTTTAGATAAATAAAATTTCTAGTATTGTATTTTGGCGTTTGCCTAGCATCCATATTAGAAGGGTAAGAGGAATTTTGGAAAGATTAATCCAGCGCCAGCTTCAGGTAGTGGGCAAAGGCAGAAAAAATGGGTTTAAGCATCCATTGCGTGGAGAGAAATAGAAAGAGGTGAGGATTCTCCTCCTTAATAAGGCCAATGGTGTGCATCACCTCCACATTTTAGGTGAGTTGATGTTCTGCAAAGGTGATTAATTTAAAAACAACAGGTGAGAGATTTATTGCTAGTGGGTTTGGGGCAGTAGATAATACAAAGTGAAGATCTAACTACACTGATGCATGGAAAACCAGCTGCAAATGGTATTTCTTTAATTTTAAAGTTGCCATTCTCAGTGAAATCTAGAAGGAAGTTAGGTATAGGAAAGGGTTACAAAGCGGCTCAATCCCCATATGAGGGCTTGGTAAAGGAGGAAGTTGGTGCAGCAACTGCCTCAACATCCTTTTGATGAATATCTCTTATTAATAGGGAAACCATTGTGAGGGCGGGTAAGGTTGGTAGGGAGTCAAATTTTTGCAGTGTGATAAATTCTGACCACTTGAAGTTGGGTTTAATCCCTTATTAATGGTCAGCACTGTCAATCCATATGAGGGCATCAAAAGGATTTAACACCAGCGCTGGGGTAGGGAGAGAAGCTGGTAGGGTGGCAGATGCTTATTTGTCAGGCATAGTGAAACACAGCAATTCTGTAAATGCATGAGCAGCCATCTGTTCAGGAACAGCTTGGGCGGTCAAAATTTTTTTGGGTAGAGTGTCATAGAAAAGCATATAAAAGTTAGACTGGCCTGCTAGTTGAGGTGCATGAGCACTTAGAAGACAAACAGGAATGACAATGGCATTGCCATCCAGGAAACTTAAAAATAGGTAGGAGAGAAGCAAACAGAAAATGATAGCTGGTGGATGCCTTAACCATCAACCTGACAAGCAAATAAATAACAGATCCTATGGCTCCAAGGATTTATAAATAGAGGAACCATCAGGTAGAACGGTGCAGCCATGATTTTCTGTGGTCAACTAGTGATAGATCGGCTGGCAAGGCTACAAAACCTTGCCAAACAGGGTAAAAGATCTCCAAAATTATTGACACATCTTACCACCATAGAACGGTGGCAAAACTGGAATATCCCCAATAGGTCATGTGCAATACGTTTATTAGAAAAGGGTAGGGAGTAGTGTGGTGAGAATAGCCACTAGGGAATATTTGCGTTGTGACACAAAGAACATGGTTTAGGCGTCTGAGGCGGCAAATACTGAAAGATTTAATAATAGTAAATTTTTGGTTGGGAAATGTTAGTTTATTGGAATACTAAAGACAAAGAATTGACTAGAATTGTACTAGTAAGGTTGGTTTCCTAAAGGCCTTAGGGCTTAAGTAATAGAAGAGAATGCACGAACAAAAGAGTTATGAACCCAACTGATTTCAGCGGAACAAAATCTTACAAAAAGTTTGATGCCAAATTATTCCTTCCGCTGGCAATTTAGCTCCCATTTGTTTTGCCTCTAAGTTTTTCCTCCCACCATAATTTCACTTGAATTGCTATCACTCATTAGTATACAATTATAAGCGTCCATGGCCAGGGCATGGGCCCTGTCCCACTAAGTATGAATGAATTTCACACATTTTATTTTACTGGGCTCAAAATTAAAAATTAATCAGATTTTTTGCCTTATTGGCACAACCCAAAATTACCACTGCAGTTGGTTCCCCCTGATTGCATAAGCTCTTACTCCTACGGCGGACCTCAACATTGGCGCTGGAGCAATGTGCTCACCATTAGACCATCTAGTACTAAAAAAATGTGCTCACCATTACCCTTTAGGCTGCATCCTCTTACCACCGCGACCTCAGCACACACTTTCCCTAATTTACTAAAGCAGCTCGCTCATAGTTAATTAGGGTTGGTCAAGGAGGAACCCTAAAGATTAGGTGGCAACCATAGTTTGTCCACCACATGGGTGAGAACACCCTGGGCGAAAAGGGGGATAGCCGCCTTTTTAGGCCCTTTTTGAGCAAAAAAAGTTCGCCATATGGTCAAGGCGCAGGGGATGCACCCCAAGACTTACATTATCCTTTCCTCTTCGAAAAGAGGAGCACCACAACCCTGGAACAGGGCAAGGGCAATTTTTAAGGGCTTTAAAGAGCTTGATTGCCATCATGGTGGCGTTCTTCTGGGGGGCCGGGGAGCATCAGGGTGGGAGGCTTGAAAAGCTTTAACCAGAGTGGAACAATTGGCACTTTCCTGGGCACTGAATAAAATGTTTTTGGGCCAGGAATCTTTCCAAGCCACCCATATTAAGTTAATGGCGCTACTGCTGGGAAGCCAAGATGGCGTTGACCTCTTCCTCCTCCAACCCTTCAACCAAGATCGTCTCAGGTTCCAACAGAATCGCTCCCTTACACAGGGAAAATTGTGACATGTGGAACACGAGGTGTTGCTTCCTATGTGCTGGAAGCTTTAGACGAAACACCCCATTTCTCAGGTCCACCTATGCCAGATGGGACCCAGATTGTTTACTCAAGAATTTGTGGTAAGGCACCCGCATATGAAAGTGGCGCATATCCAACATGACATGTAAGCCCAAAATCTTAATGTGCACCATGAGCCAACTCCAATCTGCAGAAATAGAGTTGCTGATTACCCTGTGTAGGTAAACCCAAAACAGAGACTGGGTGCTGCAAAATATGTTAAGCGTGGTCAGCACCAGCTGGTACTGCTGGATGAAGACACAGCCCCACTGATAATGAAGGGTTGTAACCCAATGTTGCCTCATAGGGCGAGAACTCAGTTGATGCATGCGTTCTGTTGTTGTGTACAAACTGAGAAAGCATAAGATCATCCGCCCAGGTGTAATGAGCAGCCGCAGCATAATACTGAAGGTATTGCTCAAGAGCTTATTTTCCCGCTTTATTTAACCATAGAACTGAGGATGGTATGCTGTTAAGTAACACAGCATATTTTCGATATTATAAGGAGTTCATTCCAAAATTTCACCAGAAACAGGGGCCCACAGCCACTTGTGTTTTCTTGCAATAACCCAAAAATCAAGAATACATGGTGCATGAAGAGCTTGTCTGTCTCCTCAGAGGTAATGACAGAAGAGCATGGAATGAAAAGAGCGAATTTAGTAAAATGATCCACTACCACCACAATGGTGGTGAACCAATTGGAGCCAGGAATCTCAACAATGAAGACAATGGAAACTGAGGTCCATGGTCCCCCTGACTGCTGCAGGGGGTGAAGGAGTCCTTTTTCCCCCTAACCTTTCTAACTTTGCTCACATGCATGTTACACAATTTACGATCCATGCTGCAATATCCTTGGACAGGCCTGGCCAGTTGTACATCCACAAAACTAGATCAAAACATTTTTTGTTGCCAGTGTGCCCTACTGAAGGGGGTCGTGGTGCAATTAGATAATCTTATCATGGAGGAGAGGCGATACTCACAGGCGCTAAAACAGAATGTGGCCCTCTACCAAATAATATAAGGACCAATTGTGCTTTAGTAGTGCCAACTGATCGAACAACTCCATACCCTCTGAACAAGACGTTTGGGATGCTAAGACCTTCTAAACCAGGGGCGCGTCTGGACTTAAATTTGTTACCAAAATTGCAGGTGAAGCAATACCTAAATTTGGGTGGTGGGATAACTTTGATAAGTACTTCTCATCTACTCCGATGGAAAATATAGGATTGAAACTCAGAAAGTTTGGTAGCACATTCAACGCTCCCTTCACAAATTTATAATTAAAATTGAAGCTACAAAGGTTGTGATGCATCTGCGCTTGACACTGTGCCAACTTCATCAGCTTACAAAAGGACAAGAGGGCTTGATGATCTGTCTGCATAGTTACCTCATGCCAAGCGCCCAGCAGAAGATACCATCAAAGGACAGAGCCCATGCCATAATGGTTAACTCCTTATCATATATGGTCAAGGCTTGTTCTGAAGAGGTAAACGTGTGGGAATAATTTTTCACCAGGTGTTCCAGTACATCGTGCTCCTGCAACAGAACTGTTCCCACTGCAGAAAATAAGGCGTCACACACTATGATAAATGGTTTGACAGAATCAGCATGCTTAAAGACTGGGGGTGACAAAAACACATGGTTAATGGCCACAAACGCCTGCTGGCACTCCTCTTTTCAACAGAACAACTATTTATCCCAGTCAGGGGATACAGCTGTGTGGTAAGCTGTGAAAAGGGAAGTGGTGAACTTTTCAGTATGATGATGTTACCCAGGAAGCTCTGAAAATGCTTTTGGGTTGTGGGTAGTAGGCTACTTGAGGATGGCCTTGAGCTTGTGGGGGGATGGGTATGCATAAACATTTTTCAAGACTAGATTACACAAGAAGGTAACCTTATTGCAGGAAAACTAACACTTTGATGGCTTGACATAAAGTCACTATTTTGTGCAGTGCGTCCAGGACTGCCTCCAGGTCTTTCTTGTGCTTCTTTGGAGTGGGGGAATTGACAAGGATACTTTTAATATATGCCACCATGCAGGTGAACTTAAGGTCCCCCACCACATTATCAATCATATGCTGGAACCTGGTGGGAGCGTTTTTAAGGCCGAATGGCATTACCTGAAACTGAAATATGTCTCTCCTAGTCTAATTGGCTGTAAGCCATTCCTGGTTCTTGGCCACATGAATTTAATATAGAGTCATTTATAAGATTGGTCTAGAAAACACCTGAAATTTTTGTGATCTCCCGTCTGATTGTCTGTTTGAGGGGAGGGGATAAGGACCAAGTATTATGATAATGTTCATATGGCTGTAGTTAACGCAGGGTTGCAGCGTCCCATTGGCTTTATGAGTGAAAAAATAGATGAGGCAATAAGGAACATTTTATTACATATCTATTACTTCTTGAGCATATCATCCAACCATACTTTTTAAAGCCTTGTCCTCCTCTGCCATGTAAGATTACAGTGGACAGTTGATATTGATAATGGGAATTTCAAGTGGAATGCTGAATCAAACTTGCTATGCAGCAGTAAATGATACACTTTTTCCAAATCAAATATATCCTGGTATGCCGCCAACTCTAGGGGAAATTGGGGGGAAGGCCCATGGGAGAAGAAAGCATTGTGATGGAGCTACGGCCCTGTGCTTTAGTAAGAGAGTCTAATTAAAGGTAAAATGCCTCACACTTGCTTATTTATAAATATATATCATGTTCAAGTCTAAATGGATTTTTACTTGTAGACGCTGCCACCAGCCCACCCCCAGAATAAACAGGAATAGCAGATTGGGCACTAACACAACTCCATCACATAAAACTGAACTTATTGTCTGAGAAAGTCACTAGCCATCACATATTGAAGGATGACATTTGAGCAGATGATGCGTACAGCACCAATGGCCTACATCAAAGTCCAACATAAGCTGGTGCGCCAGCTTCAAATTCATAAAGTTTTCCACCACTCCCATGTTAACCAAAACCTCAAATGAAACTTGATGCACACCCATCCAAACTACAATGGTAACAAAAAGTAAAATCTTGTTTAATGACAAGGGCTCACGTTTCTTCTGGCTGTGTGGTAGTAATCATCAGGTCAGGCGGGTAAACTAATTCAGTCAAGAAGTTGGAACACAGACCTGGATACTAATTGTTGACTTCCTCATGCTGGGCGTCCATCAACTGGGGAGCCAATTAATTGATGAAAATTTGCTCAGTTGTGGGAGGCGCCACATATATAGGAGCCAAAACAGGCTCAAACCCACAATTGGGGATGGTTAGCACCGCACTTTCATCAAATACCATCACTTGATTCCAGGAGTGTAGGTAGGACGATGACTTGGGGTGACCCGCTTAGAATACACCAATAGAGTTGTAATAGCCCCACCCCAAGGGACACCCAAAGGAGTGTGGCACCAATATAAGTGACCTTAATGCACATCTGGGACACTGTATCCATTGCTGAGGCCAAATAATATGGTTAGAAGATGCAGGATCTAAGGCATCACGGAATACTACCATAATGACATCCTGCGGAAGGCCAAGTGAAGGGGCTTATTCACGGAAAGCTTCTACAAATGAAGCCAAAAATAGACGCACTTGCGCTCAGAGAAAATTTTGACACAAAAGAGCCAATCTTGCCACTGGAACCTGCAACACCAATGATACAAGTGCAATATTGGGGTCAGAACCCCAGCCTGGTTGGCTAAGCGTAGGATATCCAACACCCAATGGTGGGCATAACCATCAAATGCATCCAGCAAGGCCACACTTTGTTGGGCGTCCATCATGGTACTGGAACTCACCAGAGAAATTGAAAATCACACTTGAAGCTCAGCGAGGGCGTCAAGCACCTGATTGCAACCTTGAAGATGGAGCAGATGAGCCCACCACTGAGGGTGGTATGGAACAGAGGCTGAACTTTCTGGAACAACAAGTATGGTGAGAAAAACCCCCACCGCCACCTGAGAGAAATGCACAAAAGTGACAGTCGACCAAATGAACAGCATGAGGTAAAGCACTGACTGCAAGTTCACCTGGTAAATAGAAACCAGTTCTTCACTTAACTTTAACAGAAGGGCGGAACTGTAGGAAAATATGGGTTGATCATTTGATGTCACAGAACTGGCAGATAAAATTGATACTGTCCTGCCAGACGGAGTGTTTGAGCACCCAGAAGACAAACAAGAATGCCCAGGGCATTGCCATTTGAGCGACTTGACGAATAGGAGGGAGGGAAGAAATGGAGGATGCCATCTGGATGCCGCTGTAACCATCAACCTGACACGCAACTAAATAATGGCCTCTGAGGACCCTGAGGATTTATAAACAGGGGACTAGTCAGGTACAACAATGGAGCCAGGATTCTCCACAGGTCCACTAGTGATAGATTGGGTGGCAAGATCACAATCCCTCACCCAAAGGGGAGATAAGATTTCCAACATCATTGGCACAACTTTCTGCCAGTGAGTTCTGGCAAAAAGAGGATATCCTAATAGTTATTCATGCGATACACATATTTAACAAAGGTGGGGAGTAGTGTGGTGATAATAGCTACCAGGGACCAATTATGAAGCAACCCAAGAAGCATAGTTCAGGGCTACTGAGTGGCGATTAATTAAAAAAATAAAAAGTATATTTTTGGTCAGGAAAGGGTAGTTTATTTGGAAACTAAAGGTAAAGGATTGGTAATTAACTGTACCAGTGAGGGACAGTTGCCTTAAGGCCTAGGGGCTTAAAGATTGGGTGAAAATTCATGGATGAAGGAGTTATGAACCCAACCATTTTTGTGGAACAGAATCTTGAAACTGACTTGATGCCAAATTGTCCTTCCGCTTGCCATCCAACTCTCACTCAAGTTTCACCACTAAACTGTTTCCTCCAACCATAATTTCGCTTGGCTGACATCATTTTGCTCAGCGGGAAAATGGAAGCACCCATGGAAAGGGTATGGGGCCCTATCCCACTGGGCAATAAATTGATTTTCCACATTTGATTTCACTAGTTTCTTTTCCCCTAAATCATTCAGATCTTACACCTTTTCGCACAACCAAAAAATAATGCTAGAGTTGGTTCCCCAATTGCTTAAGATTCTTCTCCCCTTCAGTAGGCACCAACATCAGCAATGGAGCAATGTGCTCACCATTACCCTTTTCCCACATCCTCTTTCCACCGTGAACTCATTACACACTTCCCTAATTTGCTTAAGCAGATCACTTAGGGTTAGATAGGCATGGAAGAAGGAACCCTCAAAGGGTAAGCCATCACCCATCATTCATCTACCACATGAGCGAGATTGCCTTGGGGACGAAGGAAATGGCCGCCATTTATAGGCCCTTTTTTGTTTAAAAGGAAATTACTCACGGTTAAGGCGCAGGGGATGCTCCCCAAAAATACAGGAGCAGTGAGAGCAGCACTCACGGCTGTTGAGGGAGGGGGAGAATCTATCACCAAGTGAAATTTTTTTAAATCAGTGGCATGGCTTGCGTCAGAGGGTGAGTGGCAGATGCAGCTTTAGTAGAATATTCTAGCATATGCACTTTAAGTCGTTGAGGGCAAAGAACAAGAGATAATTACCGTGATTGTTCTTGATGCATGCCCTGAAGGGATGATCAGGGGCAGATCTGTTCATGACATGGGGGTATCATGAGGTGGGTATCATGACAGAAAGGGCGGGCCATCACAAACATGTGAGGCCCAGTGAGACAATTTGTGCCATTTGATACCATGAACTGCAGCATAGGGCCAGCACCTTAGGAAGCCAAGCCCTCCATAAGGCTTGTGGTGGGGGCATTTTGGAGAGTGGTAGAGGCAAGCCAGAAAATGGGACCACCTGTAGTACTTCATCTGGCAAGCAAGTTTAGATGGATGGTATTAGCATGTCTTTATAAATTTAAGGCAGCTACGTTGCTGCCCTGCGTAAGCTTCACAAGTGAAGAAAGATCAGAGTACCCCTTAAAGGGGCAGAAATCAATGAATCCGGCGTGTTTGTACACTATCATGACTATATCAATGATGGCTGTGCTCACGTAGTGGAAGAGGTTCCCATACTTGACCCAAAGGCTGAAGTGCAGGTTGCTCCAAGGGAGCGCCAGGGGCTTCTGAGCACCGCATGGGAGCGTATAAAGTGGTGGAATAGGTCTTTATGCGGGGTATATTAGCTAGAGGAGTTTAGACTAGCTGGGTAGGTTGGGGCCATTTCAGCTTTGACCAATAAACGCCAGGGGCGGCGTAATGTCGCCCCACGCAGGAGAAGCAGGCGTTGATCTTGTTGACATACTTGGTTCAAGTGGGTGAAATGTGTTTTATGGGTATAGACTTTTTAAAATTTTAAACTTGATCAACTGAGTAATTGAAGCAAAAGAGAGATCTATATAGGTATCACTTTATTACTTAAAAAGTTGAAACACATAAATGTTTTCTATAATAAGATGACTAGGGTGGTTTTTTCTTTCCCGTAACAATAACATCAGTTACCAAGATTCAATTCAAGCAGATAACTTTGATAATCACACAGGTGAGATGGGCGAAATCAATAAAACCCAAAAAAACTAAGCAAAAGTCATATTAGGCAATGACCAAAATGGTGCACCCAAGGGAAAAAAATGCCATGGAGGGGGACCAGGAGCCAACGCCGCCAAAAAACCATACCCAAATACCGCCCAGGTTTGTGGAGTTTACCACAAAACAAAACCAATACAATGAATAACAGTACGTACAGCCCCTATCAAAAATGGAACACGAGCTCTAACTTTTCTTAGTGGTAGATTCCCCAACTCTGTGGGAGAAGGTGGCCGAGGTACAGGCCTCCCTCTTCCCCCATGCGGTATACATTACCACCCACACCATCTACCACGGCTGGATCAATTTGGGTTTTAAAACCAAAGAAGATGCAGATGTAGCAGCAAAAGTTTGTGTCGAAATTGCCCTCCCTGAGGGCAAATGAATTGTGCGCACCACGCGCACAAGATAAAACAAAGCAAACACTTTGTTCATCTCATTCGACTTGCTTCCCACCAACCTCCCCATAATCTAATTGAGGAAGAACTACAATTTGGCCCTCAGAGCTATGGAGAAATAAAACAACTAGAACTACAGCGTTCCCACCTGATGCTGAACCTGTGCACAGGAAAGGTAATTGCTGTAATCAACCTAATCCCTGACATATCCTCGAACTTGACCAAAATCCAATGAACTGCGGTGTTTTACCTGCCAGACAGGGGAGTGTCAAAACCTTTCCGCATCACATCAGATCGCGCACCACACATCTGCAACCATTTCATTGCACTGGGGCATAAGGAGCATGCGTGCCTCATGAAGGAGGGCATCATGGCCCCAAACTTTTGCAACAATGCCATGGATGAAGATGAGGAGACCTTCAGAAGAATAGTTGATACCAAACACGCTTTCCTCTGGGGAGAGGACGGACACTATGTCCTCATAGACCTAATCTCACCCAAAGTAGGCAAACAGGTGCAGAAGCTCACAAACTGGCAGCAGCCAAGGCCGCGTCTCTCATGACCTTCTCCATCAACCTGAACCAAATCCAGATGGATAAAGAGGAAATCAGCTGAACCAGCCAATCAGAACACAATTCCCAAGGCAGAGCAACCATGGAGGATGTTATCCGAGCCAAACAGTCAGATTGGACAACCCATGCAAAAAAGTTCTCAACAAGCTGACAGAATCGCCATGTGACCCCAATCAAATAAACTTACCGGGGCATTTTGAGTCCACTATGGATGAGCCAACAGGGCCCAGAGCTTTAAAATCAAACCCCAAAACATCAGAAACCAATCAGCGCACCAATCCAAAGCAAACAAAATCATGTGCGGAAAAGCTTAATACTATGCCCAAATCTAACACTATCCACATGAATCATCACAAGGTAATGAACCAGGAAGCGCCTCAGAGTGGACTGGCCCAATCACACGTAGCAAGTCCAAGGCAATGAGCGTGGGACTTGGGCCGGAAGGCCCGCCCAACCACTCCTGAGGCGCCACGGGCATCTCAGTGTCAATAGGGATGCTAAACATCGCAGGAGCCAGGGCTCAAGCATCCCAAGCCAAAAAGCTGAACTTCCTGCACAAACCCCCCGTAGACATCTTGGCCATCCAAGAGACCCACTGTCTACATGGGGAAGAGGAATCCTGGGCGGCCAGGGTATTACTGTCCCAGTCAATATGGACGTCCCACTGTGGGGTGGTCATCCATAATAATAAAAAATTAGAAATTGACGAGTCCTCATCACACTTAGATGATGCATCCTAATTTCAAGGATCACAGACCAAGAGGCCACACTATCAATAGTCTATATCTACGCACTGTGCACCGCATCTGAGAGGAAACTATTCCTCAAATCCATCCCAATGCTCAACCTCCCACCGGATACCATCCTGTTGGGCGACTTTAACTGTTGGGACATTTCCACTGCAGGCCAATGGCCCAACCCAGGGGATACCCACCGGGACATGTCAAGTTCTGTGCAATGAAAGCATCCCTTGGCCTGTATGGTACCCTCCCCCCTGTGTCTCCACTCCTTCCCCACATGACCTGCCCCAACATATGCGAGGGAATGCTCATCTCAATGAGCCGCATTGACTAATCCTTGCACCAAAATCCTGCCACTTGTTTATTACTAACTTTTCTACTAAAAAATTAATTTCTCTGACCATCAGCTAGTTTTGGTGCTGCTCGCGCCAACCAGGATGCAAACGTGGATGTCGCCCTGGAGGAAGCTATACCCAGAAAAATATAAAACTCACTGAAATCTTTGACTGGGTCGAGCATAAAGCTTTAAACCCAAAATTTACAAACCTGTTTGCATCAGATCCCATTGAAACTTGGGAAAATTCAAATCTGATTTTAATAAACAAGACTCACCACCTCACATCATGCAAATACACTGCAGATACCACCACGATCAGATGCACTCTGTGGAACTCGTTCACCTAAAACTCAATACCCCAAAGTCCGGATACAGCCCATCCTGGAAATGAATTGGGAAGAAATTAACGCCCACCTAAACGCTCTTATCCATGAACACCAACACAGAATCAAAGTATCGTGGAAAGGTAAGCACATAAAAGAAGTCAAAACCTGTTTGGCATTTTTCTTCTACAAATACCACTCCCAAGTCAATCTGCCCCAGTGCGCACAGGTCTGCAAAGTTGATGGAATTGTGGCAACTGACCAAACTGAGGTCAAGGCGGAAATTCACTGCTATTACACTAAACTTTACTGCGACACTCCACCTGATCCTCAAAAAATGTAAAATTACTCTCCACCAGAATACAGAGTGCAATGATGGACTGTAGTCTCCTAAATCTGATAACGCAGGAGGAGCTCTGGAATACAATCCATGGTGCACCGCGTAGGAAATGCCCAGGCCCTGATGGGATACCCTACAAATTTACAAAACATACTTTAAACAAATCTCCCCCTCCTACTAGCATCTATGAACCAGTGCTTGCTGGAGACCCATCTCCACCTGGAGGCCAGGACTCCTATGTCATTACCCTATTTAAAAAGGACTACAGACTGGACCTGGCCAACTGGCGCCCAATAGAACACCCAAATTCTGACACTAAACTACTCACAAAATTTCTAGCTACCAGGATGGGAGCACTAGCCTCTAAAGCACTATCACCCAACCAATTTGGCTTTACACCAGGGCGCTCCATCTGGTCTAACATACACTTCATTGCCAATGTATGCCAATCCAAAGTGATGGGAGCCCTGGTTTCCTCGACCAGAAGAAGGCATATGACCGCATTAGCTGTCCATACTTTAAAGATAGCCTACATGCCTTCAACCTCCCAACCAGGTTCATCAACTGGGCGATGCTCCTCATGGGATCCGCGTAAATAGCTGTATGTGGCCCCAGCTTCCTGAGTTACAGGATCACCCCACGCAGAGGGCTCAAGCAAGGGGACCCCCTCAGCCCACTACAAGACAACTTCAGCTTTGACCCACTCCTCCTCATTACTGACTCACACCTCAGGGACATAACTGCACAAGGCAGCCCCCAGTCAAGATACTAGCCTTTGCAGATGACTGTGTAACAGGTATAGCTGACAATAGCGATACCAGACATCTGAAACTTAATCTAAAAGATATTCCATGGTGAGTAATGAATCACTTAATAAATGGAAAGCTGAAACAATCATCTTTGGCAAATACATCACCAACTGAACCACATCCCCCACTACATACAACCCAAGACACAAGAACTCACTTGTCCTACCCTTTGCATTACCACTCACCACCACCCCTGTCCGTCACCTTGGGATTTGGCTAGAAACAGGGGGATATGCATGTGAGATGATTGAAAATAACCTGCTGCAACGGATATCCAACAGAATTGCCTCACTCAAGGGTGGATCCACTGGGCTAATGAGGCGAGTGGCAGTTGCCAAATCGCTCATCCTCCCAATGCTGTGGTTCATCACACATGCGATCCCCTTCGCCCCCACATTTTTAATGCCAATCTATGCACTCATCCAGGGTTGGCTGTGGCCTGGATCCCACCCACCCGTCCGTGTTGAAACGCTATATAATCCATGCTCCAGCGGAGGCATGGGCCTGATAGATTTTGAGAACCACGCCAACCACATCCTGGGCGCCTGGAAGAGGAAGTTCTAGCCCCAGACCTCCCACAACAGCACTGGTCCAGGGCAGCGAGGGCCAACTTCGCGCAGGCACTCAAAATACCTAACCCTCACCACACTTCCAGCTTAACTAACATACCTCTCCAACTGCCCCACCGCAATGGGCCTGCACAGAACCCCCCCTCACTTTAAGATCCTCCTCTGAACCATCAGCCGCATGGGATGGACCATTGCTACCACTGGTACAGTACAGGGAAGGGGAAGACCCAGATCCCACTTTGTGTTAAAAAAGCCAGAAGACAACCCCCACCAAGACATACTTACCACAACCCCAACCATCGCTATAATTGACTATTTAGACACTTTGGACATCCCCTATGACCAGCCGCACAAAAGGCAATATGGAAGAAATGCACCAGCCATTCCTCCAGCTAAGGGTAAGTGCCAACGCTGGGTGCTGCCTAAGAAGGACCTACAGAACTGCGGACTGCACCCACTCCCTCCATGCAACCTGCGCAGTATGTGGAGGAGAGGGCTCCCTACACCACCGCTTAGAAACCTGCCCCCATCCAGAACCATATGGCGAGAAGTCGCGCGCCTGCTCAAAATCCAAAATGATTTTGATTTCTCTATCTCAAAGAGCCTCTTTGCAATAGGACTTGCATTCTCAATACCGTCTACTCTGCGCTCCCTATTGATACCCATTAAATTGTGGACAATCCACACTATTGCCTTGGATGCGTTCAAGGGCACAGTCTCTACCATCCATGGGGGTGTCAACAGGTTCCAAGTCCACTTACTCAAGAATTTCCAAGCCTGGCTCTATGGGTATATGAAGCCAAGGCAACAAAGACTCATAAGGTCATGGTTCCCGCTCTGGTTCCTTCACACGGACCCCTTCTTTCACACCTGCTCCATATGTGGCAACCCCCTTGGAGTAGAGCATCAATCCCCCATACCTGGCGGTCCTAGCCGGCAACATGGGTAACCTGTGTAACCCAGGAACCCAATCCCATCTAGTCATCACTTCTCTTCCCTCCCCTCCCACTTCTACTACATATTGGTAATGCCCTACCCCTGGTCAGTTTGCCTTGGCTAAATAAAATAAAAGATGACTAGGGGTGAAAGGTGAGAAAGTAGGATGTATGGTTACCAACCTGAAGGTTGCAGGTTTTATTCCCACTCTTCGCACATTGATTGGTATGCCAGCCAAAAAAAGCTACTGGCGTTTGATAGGCCTAATAACACGAAAATCTTACACATGACATAACCAGATAAATGTGAGTCCCTATCCAGGGGTGGAAAATCTTTCTTTGATGGAGTTGACCCTGCTCAGGTTTCATGTCAATTCTCTTATTCTCTTTTTTAATTCCTGTCCTCTGGTCAGCTTGCCTCAAGTAAATAAATATATAATATGATGAACTTTGTAAATTATAGCTCCAAAATATAAAATAGCAATGACTTACCTATCTACATGTAGCCTTACTCATGATTTCTTATAACATTTGTAAATTTAAGTTTTTAATAAAAGAATTATATTGTATGTTATGGCATAAAATCAAAATCTGAGAATATTAGTTTTTTTAAATAATGGTGCCTATAGCATAGATTTAGTTAGAAAATATATAAATATCACGGTCATAAATCCCTATTTAATCGAGCATTAAATGAGAATAAAGAATCTGGTAATTCTTTATATAAAAATGATATATTACTAAATTGATTTTAACACTGGTTCAAATACTGTATATATATTTATTATGCTAATTTTTACTAGTTATTAGCCACTTTTATGTATGATAGGTAAAATTCTTTTATAGGTTTTATATAAATTAATTTGGCTCTGATATCATGCTCAAGTGTTAGGATCAGCCCACATTGGGGTGAAGCCTTTTAATAGGGGTTGCATCTCTTTATAATTAATTTTTGATGAATTTAAAATTATGTTCCTAATTAACTTATGTTGAGCTGATTTAAGGTGTTGGGAATAATCCCAAATAGTTTAATACTATTGCAATTACTGGCAATTTACAACAAAATTAGTTGATTAATCCAAATAATTAATCATTAGTGATTAAACACTGGCAACTAGGGCCAAGGATGTTGATATTTGTATTTATTTGTATTTTTGGAAGATATATAATCTGATGTCAAAGTTTTTCAGATTACTGGCAACTAAGTGTCAAGGATAATCCAATCATTGACTCTTTAGGGGTTTATTGATGACATAATCTAAGGATAATCATATTACCAGCTTTAGTACTGATGGCACTGATATAAGAGCAAGCAACAATGATTCTGCCACATAGCTTTCTGGATACTAAAGACTAAAGCAGAGGGTAATTTTTCATTTATCTATATTTTTATTTGCAAATTTTTGTTATTATTTTATTGGCAACTAAGGTCAAGAATTTTAACTAAGCTAAGCATTCAATTGCTATCTATTGCTTAATAACTTATTATATAACTTTCAATTATCCTAACTACTATCTCTAAATATAATTTTAGTCTTCAATTACTGTAAATACTTTGAGGCTCTATCATAATAAAATAAATCTATCACATAATAACTAAAATAATGTTATTATACCTAATCCCCTCGCTAACAAGAGTCAAGGCTTGAGAACTTAGGGGAACATTGTCCTTCTATCTCTTAGGCAGTGCGACATGCTAAGCATAATGCTTCTGCCATATGTGAGGATTTTGGGCTAAACCAAGCAAGCAATCTAACTAGCCAATATCTTTACAAGTGGTGCTCACTATAGGGGCCTATGCACCACTAAGCTTTCAACCACTACCTTGTAAAAAGTTAACTCTCTTACCTGCGCTGTGCTGAGCTCCCAAGAAGCTTGATAACATCTTGGGCCCACACCCTAAGGCTATACAGAACAGCTCCTTTCATCTTTGGTTCCAAAATGCTTTAACCATTCCCTAGTCCCGCCTACCAACACTGACATAGCTACACTAAGCATAAAGATGAAGACTACATCAGATTCCTCAAGTTTACACCAGAGCAAGCCTTGTTTTGTATTGGTAAACTTGAAGCAAATTAATCTCTCAACGTTTCCTTAATCTGCAAAAGGATCCTGACAATTGAAAAGTACAACAAGAATTCCTGAGAAGACATCAACTTACTCGCTAACCACTCCAAGTGCGCACTAACCTTTATTTAGTACATCCTAATGACACTGACAATACAGCCACTAAGGAGAAAGGTGTATCAAACTAAATTCCACAAGGTCACCTGAGAGCATGCATTGTTTCACATTATGAACTTTTAGCTAATTGATCTCTCACCATATTATGAATCAATAAGATGAACCACTTCTAGGTTAGGCTTGAATTCAATACCAGCATAAATTATGGATCATACAATCACTACAGGCTAACATGAGAATATCTATCCTCACTGATAATTTTGAAGGACATGAGAGAGACTTCATGATAAGCGTCAAATTTCCAACTGCAACCTCATGAGCTTGCCACAATGAATCAGCCATTAGCTACATAAAACAACATCTGGGTTATGTTTGAACTCAAGACCAACATAACTGATGGATTGGTTCAACAACCACAGACAAACAAGCAGATAAAAGCGCCTATTTCTTACCAGTAACTAACACCAAAATAGACTCATTATCAGATTTTACTGGAGAATCAGCGCCATATACCTTTGGCTTGTACAAATTCCACTACGTTTGGACCTCTATTTGTCCACACAAAAACTATGACACCAGAACAATTGCTTAATTTGCTTATACTAAGTTGTGCCTGAAGATTCTGATCCTCCCGCTCTTCCTACATGAACAAAGACATCTTGCTCTCTTGAGCTCTAACCAAGGCTTGTAGGGGTTATGTCAGGATTCACCATATTCTAAAGAAGCCTCTTACTGAGGTTTGTGTCTCATTAACTTTTAAATAATTATGAATGCCAAATTGTGCTCATCATTAATTTAAGTTGAGCCAATTTGAAGTGTCATGGATAATCCCTGATAGATTTAAGTGTTGTTTTGCAATTACTAGTAATTTATGCCAAGGATAATTGATTAATTATAGTACTTATTATTAGTAAATTGACACTGGCGACTAGGGCCAAGGATGTTGATATTTGTATTTAACTAGATTTTTGGCGGATAAATAATATTAAAATTTGTTTTTGAGGTTACTGGCAACTAAATCTTAAGGAATTACAATCATTGACTATTTAAGAAATTCTGGAGACTCAAGCAGAGTATACTCATATTGTAAATTTTAGTGTTGAGAGTTCCAATATAGAGTGAGTGACAATAATTTTGCCTCCTAAGATTCTGGATATAGGTGATATCTCAGAGGATGAAATTTAGAATTTATTGTTATTAATATTTTCAATAGATGTGTTATTTTATTGGCAACTAAAATCAAGAGTTTTCACTAAGCTAAGCATTCAATTGTTATCTATTGTTTAGTAAATTACTTATCTACCTTACAGCTATCCTGAATCCTATCTCAGACACACTTTTAGCCATCAATATTACATATACTTTGAGGCTCTATTATTATATAATGGATTTAGCACTTAATTATTAATATATTTTAGTATACTTAATCCCTTCTCCAATAAGAGTCAAAGTTTGAGAACTTAGGGGAAATGTTTGCTTTTATCTTATAGGCATAGCAGTGCACTAAGCATAACATATCTGCCTTATTGTGGGTATGATGGGCTGGTACCAAGAGCGCAACCCAACTAGCCATAATTCCTACACAAGAAATACAGTTAGATATAAAAAATAGACTATAGTCAATTTGAATGCTGTTTATAGCTAAACAAAATTTTAAGGGAATTATATGTTCTAATTAAGTCCTTATAAATAATTAGCTCTAAAATAGAATTTTACTTATATGTCCAGTACATCAGTGGTACATGACTTGGTTAAAGATATGATAGACGAATTTTGTTTTAGTATTATTTACAAAAGAGTTTTAAACGCATCTAATCTGTTTGAACTATATAAAATTTTTAAAGATAAAGTATTTAAAAAGCAAGATTGTTTTACTCTTTTTAACTAGAAAAAAAGAGGGATTTATGTGAGTAATGTAATAAATATTCTATAAATGAAAAAACTATTTTATTTATTAACTTGTTAAATCATAAATTTATTTCTCTAAGCAAAAAAAACAAGTAATATATATATATATATATAAAACAATGTCAACTAGTTTAAATATTTTTTGCTCTTATTATCATTCTGATGTAAAGGCACGATATATATGTTAAAGAAAAAAGTATTGAACCTAAAAATGTCTTTTAGTTAATAAATTGTATTCTTTTTCCTCATCAATCATGAGATATGAGAGTATAACATAGAATTATGGCGCAATAGGAACTTAGAACAAGAAATATTTCAATTATCATTAGATCAAATTTTTATTTATAATATTAGAATTCTACCACAAAAATTATCTTATTTAAAATCTGCTGAGCAACAATTTAACATTATAATTTAGAAAATAGAAGAACGGTGATATTCTACTTATACTTTGATGTTTAGTTGTTATATGTGTTCAGAAAAAACATAATACAAAGCCTTTAAGTTAAGAAAAAGAAATAAATTACTTAGCTTAACTGTCATATAAATTTTTTTCAACATGAGGTCCATCTAATAACCTCTAGATTTATATATTAACGTTATTTATTAAAACAAATTAATAGTGTCCTATTTGAGAGTTTATAGAAGGAGTCTATGCATACATCTTTCTATTCAAATTTAAGGAATATTAAACAAAAATATTATATAGTTAAAATAACCATAGTATGCCTTTGTTGATATTTCTCCAGGGCTTTGAATAAACTGGATAATCCTCTCAGAATCAGAGAGATTTGTGGTAAGAATATTTAAATATTCTCACTTTTCCTTCTCGTAACAATCACTTTAGTTACTATGATTCAATTTAAACAGCAAATTTGGATAATCACACACAGGAAATATGGGCGACTCTATCAATAAAAATAAGACAACATGGGTGAGCGTCACAGTGAGCGGTGCACTTAACAGTGCAACTAAGGGCAAGAAACGCCCTGGAGGGGGACCAGGAACCCAATCTGCAAAGAAATTGCAAACTCAGACACCATCTGGGTTTATGGTATTCACTGTAAAGCACGCACAATATATGTACATTCAGTTCAACCAACCCTTATTAAAGGTGGAACATGGGATCAGACACTTTTTTGGGGATGAGTCACTGACTCTGTGGGAGAAAACATGTGAAGCACAGCCCTCACTTTTCCCTCATGCAGTGTATGTAGCCATCAACAACATGGGCCATAGCTGGATTGATATTGGTTTTGAAACAGCTGATGAAGCTGATGCCACAGCAAAAATCTGTGTGGAAGTTGCCCTCCCTGAGGGCAAAAAAATTGTGTGCACTGTGCGCACCAGATGAAATAAAGCAAAAACTTTGTTCATCTCTTTCAACTTGTTCCCCACCAACCTTCCTCATAAGGTAATTGAGGAGGAGCTCCGCAAAGGTCTTGTGGCCTATGGATAAATTCAGCAACTCAAATTACAGCAATTTCGCCTGATGCCCAACCTGTGCACAGGCAAAGCTATCGCTGCAATCAATCCCTTCCCAGAAGTGGAAGAGGACTTATCCAGAATTCCCCACACAGCAGAATTTCACTTTGAAGATGGGGCCAGTCAGCCGCGTTCTGAGTTACACCAGAGTGCACACCGCCCATTTGCAACCACTGTGGCTCACTGGGCCACAAGGAGCATGCATGCCCTGTGAAAGAGGGCTTAATGGAAAATGACTATTGTGAGGAATTAATGGATGAAGATAATGAAAACTTTGCCAAAATGACTGACGGTCACCACCCATTCCGCTGGGGTGAAGATGGACTATACTCCATCGTGGACCCAGTTACAAGCAAACAATGTAAAGCAGCACAAAAAGCCCGCAAGAGAGCAGCGGCTGAAGTGGCAGCACATGCGGAGTCCGCCATTAACCCCATACAAATTTGAAAGGATATTTCAGATATTCACCGATAAACCAATCAGAACAATATGCCCAGGTCAAAAATTTTCACAGTAACCTGACTGAGTCACAAAGCGACATCAGTCATTCATATATTGAGGAACAATGCAACAACAATTTGGGTGAAAATGCGGTGCACAATTCACCAAAATTGAACCTCAAAAATACAAAATCTAATAAACAATCTGCATCAAATCAACATGAGACCTATGCAGGAAAAGTTGATGCAAATGCAAAAAATGCAATTCCATTGAATCATTGGGTCAGATCAAGGGAACCAACAATGGCAGTGAAAAAATTGGATTACAGACCAAGAGCATGGCCAAAATGAGCTGTGGTGGGATAGGGCCAGAGGGCCCTCCCAACCGCTCCTGAGGCGCTGTGGGCACCTCATTGTCAATAGGGATGCTAAACATCGCGGGAGCCAGGGCTCATATGTCTCAAGCCAAAAAGCTGACATTCCTGCGAAAACCCCTTGTAGACATCTTGGCTATCCAAGAAACCCACTGTCTACAAGGGGAAGAAGAATCCTGGTCAACCAGGGTTGCACCATCACAATCAGTATGGATGTCTTACTGTGGGGTGATCGTCCAAAACAAAAAAAATTTAAAATTACAAATTTGTCATCACACTTGCATGGTCAAGTCTTGGTAGCAACAATCACGTGCCAAGAGGAAATAATTTTGATAGCATGTATATATGCACTGTGCACTGCAAATGAGAGAAATCAATTTTTGAAAACATTCCTACTCTCACCCTCCCACCAGATACCATTATGTTAGGCAATTTTAACTGCTGGGATAACCCTGATATGGATTGATGGCCTAATCCCAAGGGATACCCACCTGGACACATTGAATTCCGCACAATGAAGGTATCTCTTGGCTTACAGGATGCTCTTCCCCCCAATTCACCACTCCTTCCCCACATGACGCATCCCAACATATGCAAGGGGGCGCTTAGATTGATGAGTCGCATCGACCACATACTCATCCCACAATCCCACCGCTCAAGAATCTCCAAATTTATAACAAAAAAGATCAATTTTTCTGACCACCAATTAAATATGATGCAGTTAACGCCAACCCAATCCCACACACAGGTGTCGCCTTGGAGAAAGCTTCACCCAGAAAATATAAGATTACCTGAGATATCCAACTGGGTTGAAAACAAGGCTACAAACCCAGAATTCACAACCCCATTCACTTCAGATCCCATCGGAACATGGGAAAATTCAAAAAAATTTAATCAACAAAACCTGACATATTGCATCACATAAGTACACCGCGGACACGGCCACAATCAAGTGTACCTTGGTGGAACTAGACCACCTGGAAATAAATACTCCGAGATCTGGCTATAGCTCTAACTGGGGATGCAAATGGGCAGAAATTTCTGCCCAACTTAACAACCTCATCTTTGAACACCAACACACAATCAAAGTATTGAACAAAGGTAATTTCATAAAGGAAGGCAAAACCTGTTTGACATACTTTTTCTGCCAATTCCACTCCCGTGGAAACCAGCCCACATGCACACAGGTCCACAAGACCAACGGCACCGTGGCAACTGACCCTGAGGAGGTCAAGGCGGAATTACACCGTTATTACACCAAATTATATTGTGAAACGCCAACAGAATCACAAAAATTAAAGAATTTATACAAACTGTCGAGATACAAAGTACACCACCAAATTACAATATACTATCCCTTATTACACGGGAGGTGTTTTGGAAGACAATTTCGCGGTGCATCACGTAGGAAATGCCCAGTCCTGATGGGATACCCTACGAATTTTACAAAAAATATTTTCAACAAATTGCCCCCTCCTTTTGGAATTTATGAACCAGAGCTTATTGGAAACACGCCTATTACCAGGAGGCCATGAATCCTACATTATAACCTTGTATAAAAAGGGTGACAAGTTGGACCTGTCCAACTGGCGCCCAATTGCACTCTCCCACACTGACACAAAAATTCTAATAAAATTTTAGCAGCTAGATTAGACGCAATTGCATCTTAAGTCCTATCACCCAACCAGTTTGGGTTTATACCAGGGCGTTTAATCTGGAACAACATACACCCCGTTGCAAACATTTGCCAATCCAAAGCAACTGGTGCCCTGGTCTTCTTGGATCAGGAAAAGGCGTATGACCGTGTTAGCTGGCCATACCTAAAAGAATGTCTACATGCCTTCAAACTCCCACCAAGATTCATAAACTGGGCGATGCTCCTAACAGAATCTGCAACCATGGCTGTATGCGGCCCTGGATTTCTAACACACAAGATTAAACCACACAGAGGGCTCAAACAAGGGGATCCCCTCAGCCCACTGCTATACAATTTCAGCTTTAACCCACTCCTCCGAGTAACTGACTCACGTATCATGGGGATAACCGCACAAGGACAACCAACAGTCAAGATACTGGCCTTTGCGGATGACTGCATAGCAGGTATAGCAAACAATGAAGTTGCCTGACAGCTGGAACACACTCTAGAGGAATACTCTAAGGTGAGCAATGCATTGCTCAACAAAAGGAAGACAGAAATCATCCCCTTAGGCAAACACACAAACAATTGGGCCACAACATCAGAACCTCATACCAACACATGAAAAAAACCCAGTAATTTTACCCTTTGCAACACCTCCCACCACCACTCCTGTCTGACACCTTGGTTTCTGGTTAGAATCAGGGGGATATGCTAATGATACAATGGAAAATAACCTGTTACAATGGGTATCCAAACGCGTCGCCTCCCTCAAGGGAAGAACCCCAGGACTAACAGGACGAGTTACAGTTGCTAACTCGCTCATCCTCCCAATACTGTGGTACCAGGCCCACGCGATAGCCTTCTCAGCTACCTTTATAACTTCAATCTGCGCGCTTATCCAGGGCTGGCTGTGGCCTGGCTCTCACCCTCCTATACAGATGGAAACACTATTTGGCCCACGCTCAAGCGGAAGCATGGGACTAATAGATTTTGAGAGCCACGCCAATCACATCCTAGATACCTGGATAAAGGAAATCCTTGCTCCAGACCTCCCGCAACAACATTCGTCCAGAGCAGCAAGGACTAACTTTGCACAGGTGCTCAAATTAACCAACCCACATAGTCCACCCAGACTACTTTCATACCTTGCCAAGCACCCTACTGCAACGGGTCCACATGGAACCTCCCCTCATTTCAAACATTTCCTCTGAACTATCTGCTGTATGGGATGGACCATAGAGAACATGGGTACTATACAGGGAAGGGGATGATCCAGCCCCAATTCAAATTAAGAAACCCATAAAACCACCCCCAGAGGAATATGCTCACAACAGCCCCAAGCATAGCTAGGATAGAATATCTAGATATGTTGGAAATTCCCTATAATTTAACCACACAGAAGGCAATGTGGAAAATGACTCACCACCCACTCCTACAGCCAAGGATAAGAAAACGCCTGGTGCTGTCTGAGAAGGACCTATAGGATGGTGGACCATTCCAACTCACTCCACAAAACATGTGCAGTATGTGGAGGAGAGGGATCCCTACATCACCGCCTAGAAACATGCCCCCCAACCAAAGCTATATGGCAGGAAGTCTCACGCCTGCTTAAGATCCAAAACAAACAAGAATTCTCGATATCAAAGAGCATCTTTGTGCTCTAGACTGAGTCTCCAATCCCATCTACCCTCTGTTCCCTAATAATGCCCATTGCAATATGGACAATCCACACAATTGCATTAGACGCGTTAAAGGGCATGGTCCCAACCATTCGTGGGGTTATTAACAGATTTCATGTCCACTTACTGGAGAACTTCCAAGCCTGGCTCTATGGATATATGAGACCAAGGCAAAAAGCACTCATAGAATCATGGTTCCCACTCTGGTTCCTCCACACAGACCCTTTCCTTCACACCTGTTCCATAACAGGGGAAACCCCCTTGGAGTAGTGCACCAACCCCCCATACCTGGTAGTCCTGCTGGCAACAGGGGTAACTTGAGTACCCTGGGGTGCCTAATTTTATATTTGTTAATTCTTTCCTTAGTTTTACATATATTCAGTAATGTCCATCCCCTGGTCAGCTTACCTCAGTTAAATAAAAATTATATAAATATTCTCATAATAATTAAATATTCAAAAACCTTTTTGGAAAAGTAAAAGAAGATTATAATAATATAATTTAATATAAGTTTTGTCAAAATATAGTGTTGATAATTGCATTGCATATCTAAAATAGTAACTCAGAGTTCCTTTTTTACAGAAGATAGGGTTTCACAATTTTTCATAAGACCAAGCCTACTAAAAGCTTCTAAATAGCTAACTAAGTACAGTGAGCCATTACATTTTTATTTAAATGAGGCAAGCCGACCAGGGGACAGGCATTACCAAAAGAAAGAAATGACATGAAACCTGAACAGGGTCAACTCTGTCTAAGAAAGTTTTCCACCTCTGGATCAGGACTCAAATTTTTCTGGTTACATCATGGGTAAGGTTTTCGTGTTATTAAACCTACTAACCGCCAATAGCTTCCTTTGGCTGGCACCCCAATCGATGTGTGAAGGGTGGGAATTGAACCCGCAACCTTCAGGTTGGTAGCCATACACCCTTACTGACTCGCCTTCCACCCCCCATTACATATTAATAGTTCTAATGTATTCTTACCCTTAAGAAGATTTTTAATTAGTAACTTGTAAATAAGTTTAATATAAGGCTCAGACACATATGGAGATTTACAAGATCCTATAGGAATTCATTTTCATTTAAGATGAACATTAATCATAAATTAAGAAAATAACAACTTGATAACTAAGCTTTTTTATTTCCAATTAGCTCATGGCCTTGAGATAATTTGGATTCATGAGGCTCATTCACACTTTAAGAATCTAAAGCATCTAACCATCTAGTACTAAAAAAAGAATCTAAAGCATCTTTTTTAAAACGCCTTTATTAAAATTTCTATCTCATGACTCAGAAAGATACTCAATAGAGTTTTATTAAGTCTTAACTCTATAGTATCTTTACAATCAATCCTTTCTATGCTTAATTCCAGGAAATATATCACTATATATTAAATTACCATTTAAAGTTTGATGGAGTTCCCCACCTTAGTGAAATATGAAAGAAGCAAAGTCCTTGGTTATAAAAACAGTTTTAGCAATATGCGAGACTTTTGTAAAAGGCCTTTCTGCATTAGTAAGCTTTTATATAGCTTGCAA
This sequence comes from Massospora cicadina, assembly GCA_022478985.1. NCBI lineage: Eukaryota > Fungi > Entomophthoromycota > Entomophthoromycetes > Entomophthorales > Entomophthoraceae > Massospora > Massospora cicadina. The sequence continues at coordinate 84,367 of JAKSZP010015800.1, forward strand.
ACCAAAACTGTTGCATCATGACAGTCTCACACATATAAGCTATCTTCAGTCTCATTGTAGCCCTTCAATGCTGAAAAATACTTTTTTTGGTGACAAAATAGATATGAAAAGATTAGCAAACTCTCACAAAAAATTTAAACTTAGCCACTACAATCATAGGGTTGGTATTTATGGGACTAACAAGAAATAGAAAGCGCTTATTGAGGGTACTGAACAACTTTAGGGATAGGTGAAGGGTAACTTAATATGTTGCAGGGACAACTTTGCAGTTCTTTTATAGCTTTTACTTCATTTAGTTTAAGCTTTAAAAAAGGGTCCTAGCTAAGATTCTCCACTGCTAAAGGTTAAAATCTATGGTGGATGGCATAGCAAGTAGGGCATATAACTACCAACACTAAGGTAATGTGTTCATAAATAACCTTTTTCAAATTATTGGGGTGCCATAAAAGGTTTCTATTAATATTCAGTAGATTATATAGTCATGAACTCCCAAATCGTGATTTTTACTTGTCAAAATAAGTCTCAACTGAAAAATGGAAAAACTTCATTTGACAGAGTTGGCCCTGTTGTTTTTTATGGCAAAGTTTATTCTACAAAATTTCAATAGTGTCCTTCTCTCGTTGGCTTTTTTTGTATATAAAAAGATATATAACTTGTCAAGGGTGGAGTCAGGATTAGATATCAGTAAGTGAGAATTAAGAACTTCAAACTTTTTTAGTGTATTACTATATGCCTGTGCAATTTTAATAATATTGAAAGTTATTTAATTTTGAAGATACAGTATCAGGGTTTAATTAAATTTACACCAAAATGTGACAAGAAATAACTTTAAAAAATCTTTTTCCTTTATTTTTGCTAATTACAAAAAAAAGTTTATTGCTGTATTTTGACTCAATCTTGTCTCATATTAGTGGGTTTTCAAAATCCCAAATTGCACCAAATTTACCTGAATAGAGTTGCAGACTTCCAAAAAAACTCTCTCTTGGTAGGCTTGAAATGTATCAATCTTCAATTAATTCAGAAGATCCTTGATTTGGTACATACTTTAGCAAATTGGCTTATTTATATATGTTGGCTCTAAATATTCCTTCTCTGAGTTAATATATATTAAAATTGAAAGTTTTTATAAACACAACAAATCTAAATACTAATCAAAACTTTAGATAGGAACTATTTCTTTCATTTCTTGGTCAGGTACCATAGGTCCATACTTATATCTCTATAGTAACCTGTTATATATTATTCCTAATAAAAAAATTAATATAGTAATTTTTTCCCTTAGTGCAACAATATTTGGTCCTCTGTCTTAGCCTGTATTATTAATCCAAGCTCATAATGTTTTTAGGTGAGAGTTTTGTCAATAACCATGACTTAGGCATCTGTCTTAAACATAATGCTTTCATAAATCTTGCAATCTGTATATTTTTTAAGACTATCATTGCATTTAGACCTGGTTTCCACTTTTAATAAATTTCTAAGCTACTTTTTTTTTATTTACAAAGGATTTATCAGGTACTATCTCTTTACAAAGATGGGATAGATCACAATTTATGATTATTTGGTTCTAGTAAAGTATGGCTTATATCTTTTTTAGAACTGTAAAATAAGCCAAAAATGAAGATAGTAATTTTGTCATGTGTTAGTATAGCTACATAGAAACAATTTTTATAATAATACACCCTCTTCTTTTGCCCATTTAAGATGTATGGAGATACGTGGCATCATGGGGAGCTCTATTAAGGACAGTCAAGATTCCAAAATGTACTACCTCTTTTATCTCAGTCATGTACTATCTCCATAGAGGTATCATGTAAAGAGAAGTTCTTTTTTAGCGAATATAAAAGATGTAATTTTTATTATGGAATTATTATCCATCATAATGAAAGGTCATAAATCCCCTTTAACGCATCATATCTCTATGACATATAAAGATCTACATTATAGTTTATGGGAACGAATTTAAAGATACATTCAGAACTATGAAGTGGTACAAAGAGAATGGTAGCTATATGTAATTAGGCTAAAAATTTGCAATAAAGATATACTCAAAAAATTGATAAAAGGCTTATTTTATAAATTTAGGTTTGTTATATCAATTCTGTGTTATCCATTTTTGGGTGTCCAGTAATAAGATAATTGTGTGCTTACTTAAAGATTTCCTCCTAGGATTGACCAATGTGACTCATTTTTTATGAACAATGACTACATCTAAAATTATTTGAGGTACACCGACCAAGGGATAGACAGCACTGAAATTAAAACAAACAAAAGAACCTGATCAAAAGAACAAATGGGAATACAAAACTAAAAATTCCAACCAGGAGGGGGCGGAAACCACTAAACCACCATGGCAGAGGGTGAGGGGGGTTAGATGGGTTTTTTATAGACATACCTGTAACAATGTCATTTTGGTTGAAGAAACGGATCAAAGGGGATAGCCAGGGCGTTGAGCATCAGCATAGTGTGGGTAGATGGCGGTGAATCAAGAGTTCTTCTCCTCTTCATCAAGATTAGCGTGGTAGACGGCTTCAACAAACTCCACTACATGATGCTCAGCTAGAATGCAGTCATCAGGGAGCTGTGCAAAATTGGAGATATTTTGATGGGTGAGTTTTGGCAGATTAGTTAAACTCTGCTAGTTTAGCAGCATGCATGACAGCTGCTTTGCATCGTAAAATAATTTTGATATATCACTTCAGGATAATTCAGGGAAGTCGGGGGAAAAGTAGAGTGTGGGCATCCCAAGTTTGTACTAGTCACTAGTTGGGCCACTGCTTTGTGTAGGTTTGGGCATTGGTGGGGGCCACCTCTGCTAAGCCAATCTGGTGGTCACATTGGTAGGCGGTGGCATTGGGTAAGGAGTGAAGCGTTTGGGGGATGGGGTATCATCAAAATCAGAAATGAAAAATTTGGCCCAACCATAATTGAATTGGCCAAGGAGTTGACCGGAGTCCTCACTCATGATTACGTTACCTGATTTATCACCCTTGGCCAATAGGTCCCACGGATTTTTTTATAAAGTATAGTGGATGAATTCAAATTGGTAGGAATCAAATGGGCTGCTTGGGTACAAAGGGTGGTCCAAGCCTAATTCTGATTGGCTAGGGTAGAGTTAGGTGGGCTAATATGAGTAGTTAATTTGGTGGGAGCTGATTTCCCACTCAGTCCCATTGAACAGGATTGTTAAGTGGGAGGGGCAGCAAACAGCCCCATTCAGAATCTGCCTAATAGGGCTCTGAAGCTGTATCAGTTGAAGTAGCACCGAGGCAGGATTCTTTTGAATGGTTGAACCCAAAGAAGAGGGGACAAATTTGGTGACCATTATCAACATGAGCTCAAAAAATGCTCAGGTGCTTCTGCAATATGAGCATGGTATAGGATCTTGTGGGCTATGGCAGGGTGGTGTGGATTATGGTGGTGGCTGTGCAAGGGGCAGCAAGGCTCTTCACTCCAGAGGGAACAGCAAAAACAGGGTTGGGCTGAGTGCCATAAGCCATAAGCCCCGCCATCAGCTGATCAAACAAAAGTTGGGGGGAGGATGGGAAGGTAGGGATGCAAATGACACCACCAGTGTGGTGTCAGATGGGAGGCGAGTACAGGTAGTAGGGTAAAGGTTTTTATATATAGTGGAGTTGAAGCTGATGCTGCAGCGTCCCCCTTCATATGGAAGCCTATGTCAAAATAGCCCTTAAAAGTGCATAAATCAATAAAACTCACCAGCATAAAGGCAGCGGTGGCAAGCTCAACAATTGCTTTGTCAGCAGATGGGAATAACTGCTTGTAGTTGACATGGAGGCAAAAAGAATGGTGGACTGAAGAAGGGCAATAGGGTGGGGCAAGATGGGTGGATGCGCTCTAGGTGGAGCGCTAAGTCCTGTGGGGGGTCAATTGGCCAGAAGAGTTTGGCAGACTATTGAATCTGTTTTCATTCATTTCCCCACAGGGAGAAAATGCCAGGGGTGGAGCACTGCTGCCCCACACTGGGGTGGCAGGTGGCAGATCCATTAACATTAAGTGGGAAGCAGACGTGGCCAGAAGTCGGTGGATAAAAAAACTTATTACCTTTTAATAAAATTTTCTCAAAAGTGATTTTAGTGGAACAATGTCTCCATCTAGATAATTTAAAATTTTATACTTTGGTTTAGCAAGCGCATAATTTCTTAATTATAACATTCTTTGGTAGCTATTAGAATAGCTATAAAAAGCAAAAGTTTACATTTCTTAATACCTAAATCTATAGCAAAATGCTCTTAGAGACATAGTGATTTCGTTTATCATAGTTTCTGGCTTAAGAGCACTTAGGTGATGCTGGATTTAACAAAACTATTAAAGTTAGGAAAGTTGCTATCAAAAAAAAATTTGGATTTCTTTATATATCTTATAGTTATTAAGTGAAGTTAATATTTGGAATTTTTTCTGGCCATCTGGATAACGAGGAAATATATTTGTATCAAGTAGTATTGTACCTTGGCTCATTGGTTGAAAAAGACAATATAAAGCCATTGAATTTCATGTAGACGGTGGCACAAAATATGTAGACCCTATACCAGGTGTAATAGTATCTTATCTTCTTTTGCAAAGTTTAAATAGGTTGGGACATAGATGAGAAGTAAGAATTGGGATTATCCACTATAACCTCCCATTTTTTTCTATACAAATGAACATATAATAAAGTTTGACACGTCAGTGGCAACAATGAAGGGATAAGTAGTGTTAGCGTGTACCAGGGCTGTTCTTGATAAGAAAGTTACTTTGAACTCATTACAGGCCTCATAAAAAGATTTTTAAATTTAAGCTCATTTTTTGCATAATAATTGTAGAAACTTCTAATTCTTAGATCAACAGAATAGACTACTTTAGAGAGCTGTAAGTCTTTAAAAACACCAATATTTAGTGACTAAAAAATGATTGCAACATTTTGAATGGACGCTTCTTTGTCATGAGAAAGGAGGTGGAAAAAAAGGATATCTATAGAATAAGCTCTGGTCTGAGAAATTAACATCTCTTCGCTTTTTGAGTTAATTTAGACTTATTTAATCCTTTAATAACTGCTATTATGTATTGAACAAATGACTCTTTATCTAAGGAGAATATCAGGAAGTCAACAATATAAGTAGATGAGCAGGATCTCATGAGATTCCAGACTGCGTCTACAAATTATTCAGAGGCAGTCATGAAGCTTGCTAGACCATAAAGGCATGATCCTAAACTGATGGATCTTTTTCAGATGTAGAAAAGTTTATCAAATCTTGGTCATCAATAATGCAGATCTTATTTTAGCATATTAAATGTCCACCATGATAGACACTTTAGTATGAATACATAGTATGAAACAGTTGTGTAATGGCAAAGGAGTTCTAGTTTTAATACTTTATTTAATAATGATATTCAGCATATAGTCAGTGAATTAAATATAAAATAATTACAAAAAACAGAAGGGGATTAAAGTATATATGTCATATAATGTTGGTTTTTGGGAAATATGCCTTTAACCCCATAGATTATGATAATACTCATTACTAGAGACAGGGGTTTAATGGACGAAATTTTTATAATTAAAAACATTGGCAAGCTTAATTATAAAATCAAAGTTCATGTGGTAGAGTATTTCCAAACCCTTAGAGGTGTCAGAAAAGTATGTGTATTTTTTAATTTAACCAGGTAGTATGGTTGGTCAGAAGGTCAACTTAGAATATATAGCAGCAAGGCCAATATCAGGATATAACACCTAAGGTGATGACATATAGCTATAATTGAGAAGCATAATTATAGCTTGATTTTCTATACATTAATAAAGAATCAAGGTTTTCTAAAAAAATTATGTGCAGACGTAAAAAATCACCACTAATTATCGCTTTTTGTAACAAGCTACAGGAGATGGTTAATAATAAAAAATTCTTACAACATGAGTATTAATTTTTTTGGAAGGCTTTGGGGTTGTCATTCTATAGTAACGATATGTTTAGATGCACCATCCTTAGAAAAAGTAGCTGGATCAGTACAAGATCATCTTAATTACCAAATTATGATTATAATTTTGAGCGACATAAGTGTTATTTATCTAAAAAGCTTGGTAGCTTTGACCATAAATGGTAAAGGTAGCCACAAACAGGACATATGGAGCATGATTATAAAGAAGAGATAAGTGATAGTAAAATAACCATAAGTCACGCTTATCATAATAGCAGGGTTCTATAAAAAGAATAAGCAAGACATACATAAATATTTTTTATGTATAAAGAATTTAAAGAGTGTTGTGTACTGTGCTTCTTTGACATCAAAAGATTAAGGCCCATAATACTTAAAACACCTACTATTAAAAATTAAAAAGTTAATAAAAAGTTACCTTCTGTCATATAGAGCTATTTGTTCAACTTTATTTTAAATAGAGGACTTATAATTTGGTTTCAGGGAAGATAATAATTAGCTTTACTGCCTTGGGCTATTATTGACTTTAAGGCGATCATGATTATAAAGCAGCAATTGATGGGTCTATTATAGAGTAACGAAAATAATCTGAAGAGAAGGAATTGTGTATATAACATCATATGTTTACAAGTGCTAAAGTGTCATTATTTTGAGGAGCATAACAATGCACGGAAGATGTTAATTTGTCACTCAGATATTAGAAGATTCATTCATTGTCACCAGAGATCATACTGTTGGTATAAACAAGGCAGTTGATAGAATAAGAAGATATTTGAGGGCATAGTTATAGAAGTCTAATCTGGTAAGGTTTTTATCAGTACTACCTAAAGTGAGACTAGTAATATGAGAGATGACGTCTGTTCAATTATTTTGTAACTTTACCTTATATTCAAGTAGTAAAACAGAGTCCCTTAGTTCTATATAATATGGAGATCCAAAAGATTGTACTGGGATTAAAAAAGGCAAATTAGATGATCAGCTTTAAAAAAAAAGAAAAATATTTTCAGACAAGATGAAAAATGCATGTTATGGGGGACTTGCATATATAGCTATGATCAAGTGATTGGTAGAGATTATCTCCAAGGCATTTAACTAGATAAACCCTGTTATTAATAGAGAATAAGGTACATCAGCAAAAGTGCAAATTGCTTTTAGCCCTTATGGTTATAAAATTGGGAGTAGGGTTTGCAAAGTCATATAAACCTGATGGCAACCATTTACAGTTTCTTTTGTCTCCTCCAGCGATAGTAACTAAAATGGGCTAACAAATGTTTAAGTCTAATTTTAAGTAAAAGATATTAGACTTCCTTTTTGTGTTTTAAAGTTCTAACTTAAGGAATTAAACGTGTGTTTGATTTTAAAATATAAGCTAAACAGTGTGGGATGGTTTATGGCAAATTTGTGGAAGAAAATGTAATTTTGAAGTTCTTATGTGATAGTATGTGGAAACTTCATCAGTATGCTTAATTAAGAGAAAGAAACACCTAAAAAGAAAGATAAATAAAAATTAAAAAATCAGGTGCTTTATTTAATAGGGACACTAAAAGTGATGGGTGACACTGACATACAAACAGGAGAGCTTTATCAAATTTTTAAAAAAAACATGTATAATCTAAAATTGGACTATGAGAGTCATTACAGTTACATTTTAAGTTTAAACCCAGATGTCATAAGCTTGATGCATAGGAAAAAAGCAAAGTCCAACTCTGATGTTTATAATTTTTTTACATTTAATCTAAATAAAAATTTAATAGAAAAATGAGAAAAAATAAGGACATAAGCCCCTGATTTGTCAGAAACTTTAGACAGTTTATTTAAAAACGTGTATCAATAAATTTATTGCATAGGTGGTTAATTTATAAAATTTTTGTCCAGTTTATATTTTATAAAAGTCAGAATTCAATTAAAGAACATCACATCAAATCTTTTTATTTTTATATGGATTCACACTCAGAGGAGATTTCACTGTTCTATCTTTGAGTTAGTCTAGGCTCCTAAGATGTTGTCTGAGGAAAGGGGAGGGAGTAGTCGTCAATAAATGGTGTGATTTTCGCCCCAGAGCCATGTTACAGTGAAATAATGTGGAGGAAGGTTGACAAAATGGTAGAGACCTTCAATAAACATGAAAAATAATTAGAAGTGGAGATAATGTGTGTTGGGGTCCACACCAGCAAGTCTAAAGCTTCACGTAGGAAAGAACTGTGGGCAGTAGAAATGGCCGTGGATTAGGTAAGAACTTAAAGGATTGGTGACAGCCAGACTAAGTCTTCTCAAAACAGTCCTTAGGCAGGGTGTCAGACCAAAATTTAGCTCAAAGGAGCGTGTAGACGCTTGGACAGAACGCGGCAGCGCCTGATTAGGTGAAAAAATGATGGAGGCGGGAGCCTTAAGCTCTGTAAAGTGATGAAAGCTTTAGTGCTGGAAGGTAAGGCCAGTTTAATCTTCTGTCAAATAAAAGCAGTTGAGCACCCGCCATAGGGTGTTGGCACCTTTTCTGATAGAATAAATGGTAAACGCCCTGATAGAGCCACTTGAGGTCAAATCACACATAAGGAAGGAGGCCTTTGAGACTGCGTGGTCAGATTGGAGATCTAATTTGGAGTTTATCTGAGGTGTGACAACCTTTTCATTATGCACAAATCCATGGTGATGGCAGCTGAGCCAAATTCATCCCTTCTGTATGGTAAATCATGGTAGATTTATGCACATACTCGTTTATAGTAAAGGGAGGCCTGGTTCTAATATTGGACATGGTGGGTTTTAGGCAATGGCTTAGGTGGTTGATTAGCTAAACCATAAAGAGATTAGTGATGCTCTAGGAAGACCCAGAGATGCCAACGCAGCATAGAAGAAGGCGGCCGCCCATTAATGCATAGGAGTATTGTCTTAGTAGATAATTAGCTTCCAGTGCTTTGATAGATTGTGGTGACATGTGAGCGAATACATAGAAGCTTAAGGCCCTCTCCATTTCAGGGTCAGGCAATTGTAGACAATGAGTCCTTAGATAGTTTAAGTCCTAGATTTAACAGCGGAAGATTAAGTTGAGCCATAAATAAAATGCATCCATGAATGGACAGACATGGTGAGAAACCAGATTATATAGGACAAACTTGTTTGATTTCAGGGCCTATCAGTTGAAATGCCCTACTGGATTCATCCAGTGATCCTGGAGTCAAAGCCTCTAAATTAATTCTCATTGTCTTCAAGCGTAAATCCTTATTAGTTAGCCCGGACATCCAGGTGACGGAAGGTTCTGCATAAGGGTTCTAGACCAAAGGGCGGGAGGCAGATGAGGAGGTCAATTTGAGCTAGATACTCTTGGAGACTCTGAACTTCGCTTTGTACTCCTTGGTGTACCTTTCAATGGTAATGGCAGCGAGGAAGATATCCTCAAGTATCCAAACACAAAGAAAGTGAAAACTTTAAATGCCATAGTGCAGGTGGGGGCTTATCCTAGACCAAAATCCACATTAATTTATCCTTTAAGGAGACCAAGGAGGGATTAAGGATTATCTTAAAAGAAGATCACGATCAGGACTCCCCTTTGCATATGACTTTCTCCAACTGGTACTGCCTTTTTATAGCCCATTGGTGCTAGTAATCTGGTGTGGAGCTGTCATAGAATGCTGAAATTAGTCACTGTCAAGCATTAGAGAGGTGGAGTTGGAGAAGATAATTAGTATACTTCCTAACAACCCTATAATAAGCCTTTTTCTTATCCAAGAAATCCAAAATGCTATTTTCCTTCAGAAGTTAGATGTCAAAGTCCTCTTAAGGTCATTTTAGGTATCCATAGCGACCTTTCTAGAAGAAAATCATGGTGGGAATATTTTAGGTGATGTAACACCCATTTTGTGATGCGGTTTGCTAGAAGCCTAGTAAAAAGATTTTGGTCAATGTTGAGCAGACTTATGGGGTGCCAGTTTTACAAATTTTTGTGGTTTAACTTCTTATATGTAGGAGTCATTATTGAGCTTCTAGAGTTGCTAAGACCTTGCTGCTTGCCATGAGTTCTGCAATAGGTGAGAAAGTTTTGGTTATCACCAATAGCTCAAGAAAGCACAACAAAAAGGGTATGCCATTATGGTCCGGGACTTTAAGCTAGGCAACCAGAGGATCTAAAACCTCTTGTTAAAACTGTAACTAAGAAATCTTTCCCAGCTTGTGGGTCAGTGGGTGGCGCCAGCGCACACCACAAGTTGTCTGGCCATCTGAAAGCTTTCCGGGGTCAGCAATAAAAGGCTTTCTTTGAATTGGTGTATCTAGCGCATTTTTTTCCTTATCTATTGTAGTAGTGATTTTATTTTCAGTGTAGAGAATTCCTGCGCTGTTGATTAGGCTTTTTGTTCCGGATAGAAGAAGCATTTGGTGCTTTCCACCTGGACATTATAGCCTGATAACTTGAAGTTGATTTCCTACTGTTCCTGAAGTGAGAGTTCTGAGCGGAGGATTCTTGAGCGGCTTTACAGTCATCCATCCAACTGAGAGAGAGAATGCCTTCACTTACTCTCAGGGTTCCTATTTAAGGCTTAAGTACTTTTAACCCTGGTTCAAGCCGTCATATGGGCTTTGGCACAGCTATAAGCAACGTGAGTAATATATACTTGGTTGCCGTCCATCTAAAACTAGGATCAATGAGATGGAGTGATGGGGAGGTAAGGTTAGCTTAGATGGTCGCAGACAGCTTCACCTCTAAGAAGGGGTTATTGAGAACTCTGGGGCTACTTATGTCCAAAACTTTCATGACAGTCAGGGCTGATGGTGAGGGCAAATTGAGTGACATGTGATCACTCAGATGGTCGTTATGAGAAGTAAAAGAAAAGATGCGGCCAGTTATAAGGGGCTAATAAATGCCATGTCTATTTATGGCGCTTATTAAAAGGTATCTAATTCATACTGGATTTTAATAAGTGATTACTGAACAGGTTTACGAGGGTTTTACCTAAATAATAAAGCTTATCTGTATGACGACAGATAGCATATAACTGATCTGATAAAGTTCAGTTATAACTTGACCTTTGTTCACTATAGTAGTTAGGCACTTCCATACTATGATAACTAAACCAACTACAAGTAAATTTGTAGTATAATCAAGAACATGATACTCTATTAAGGAAATAATATCATAAGTATATAGTATTCTAGCACTTTTGTGCCCTCTTATTGAAATTGTCAGAATCAGCTTCCAAAACAAAAAATTATTCATAGACCTGAAGCTTCAAAATGATTTTTGGTCAGAACTTCCTTTTACTCAATATCCCAGGATAGGCGATCCTGTCCTCAATCAGGTAAGCTAAAATAACCTACAAAGAAATTAGCCCCAATAAATTAAGGAAGTCTAATCATCAAGTACTATATAAATGTTAATTCATAGCTACCCAGGAGTCTAAATTATCAACATACCCGATTGTTCAAATGCTTCATTAGAGCTTCATACATGAAATTCAGCAAAGCCTATTAAATTATAAATTACATTAGGGATGATCCCACAACTTTTTCACTAGTATTGGAACATATTGGAAAAAGCATAATCTTGATAAAGTCTTAACACAACCTCCACGTAACCAGATTATATTCTTCCAACATTCTGACAATATAAGTACCTTTGCACAAATCCCCGCGTCCAAGAGGTTGCAGAAACCCAATGGTAGTGATCATTGCCAAAATATAAAACAATATAGAAACACTAGCGACAAAGATAGTTGAGACAATAATAACAGAACATCAAAAAGAAGTGATTAGCGATCTATTCTGGTGAAATTAATAGCATTAAGCTATACCTAAAGCACTTAAAACATCTAATATTAGTATGATTAGATATAAAAAATAACAACGTACTCTTGAACCTATGATTAATTATTGGCATGCTTGCTTGAACTTAGAATGCACTCTATTAATTTATGATCTTTTAAAGATCCTTAGTTGTGTAGGCATCAAATGCCAACTTTTCAATGACCATAAAAGGAGTAATCTATAACTGGTGTAACTTGCTTTGGCGTCCAAAGCCATGGGTATCTTAATAGTAAAACTGATCGTCTATTACAAAGGTTGGAAAAGCCGTTTGGTATCTTCATAATAATTTGACTTAATTTTGCGTTTGAGAGTAATGGCATAGGCGGAGGGCTGTAACCCAATCAGAACTTCCAAGTATTCTAGATATTGGAGAGGTGTCATTTTAAGACCTGTTCAATTAAAAGTGTATAAAATTGGGGCAGACCAGGCTGACGCTTGTTAAGCAACTAAAAGAAAATTTCCCCATTGACATATGATAACTTAGACTATAGGCGAATATCACCACTGAATAATATGTTTCCCAGTTGGAAGGTTTCTCAGAAAAAAGCTTGTTCAAATGTAACAGCCAAATTAGCATATAGTCTTTTAAACATCCCATGAGTATCTAATTGGTATGACGTCATCAATACTCCCCTACTCCCATTAACTCATCTAATCTTAAGATAATATGCATGTTTTAGTTGCTGCCATTATCTATTAAAATAATCTGCAGGCTACCAAGCCAAAAATTATCTGCTTCACTAATACTTATCATTAAAGCTGGCTTCTACTTTGACAAAAGCCTGCATCTCTACCCAACGAGTTAGTTTGTTGATTACTACAATGATAAATACTTTTCTCAGTACTCAGGGTCGACGTCCCTACAATGTCAATGGATACAGTATGCCACGCGAACCCAGGCTCCACTTGCAAGAAAGTTGTAGCTTTATTAAAGGGCTTATGAGCCTGGTGCATTGCACAACATCCAAAGAGCTCCATGATATTTAAATTAAGGGATTTACAGTATAACTCCTATTAAACCTTTTTATAAATTTTTTAGGCCCTATGGCCAGATAGAACATGAGCCACTGTAATAATTGCATTGTTCTCAGATGGCCTTGTATAGAATAGGGATCGATACCCAAAGATTCTGAACAATTAAATTTTGATTATCTTCATTTCTTCTATCACTTTGTTTATTGCTTGCTAAATCTAAGATGGCTTGTCCCCTATATCCACAATAAGTATCTTCTCATACAACGCATCTGCTTCATTTTGTAAAAATAAAATGGAGGGTAATCGTGATAGCCCTTGGCATTTTGATGTGTGGTCCCTGCATGGTGGAAAATATCATAATTGTACATTTGTAACTTTAAAGCCCATTGACCAACCTCCCTTTAGGCTCTTTTCATTATATCTAGCCATCTCAATGAGAGATTATTGGTTGTCACAGTAAAAGGAACTCTGTAAATATATATCCTGAACTGCTTACAGGCATATATTACTGCAAGGCATCCCCACATAGTTGCAGTAGAGTTTCGCTCCTGCTTACTCAGGGTACACTCACATATGGTACAAGGTGTTTATTGCCAAATTCATCCATCTTACTTAACATGGCAGCTCGTGTCATCAAGAATGGATAATTATAAAAGAATGTCAATCAAAATTTGGATATTGCATTAACAGCTCTTTCATTAGGTATACTCTAATGGTGTCAAAAGAGACCTACGATTCCTTATTCCAAGCCCCTTCTATTGGCCTTTAACATATGAAATTTGATTCAGTAACTGAAGCTTTTCTTTAGGAATTGTAGATAATGGCTGACCATTACCAAAAAATACCTGCACATAAATAACACTCTTTTTATAGGGACATAGCCTGAGTTGGATTAACCTTGGGTTTTGGAGGGCGTAACCCATTACAATCAACAACGCACCAGATATTCAACCTCTTCTTTACTAGAAATGGCATTTCTGATGTTCTATTTTCAGAATTGTGCGGCTGGTTTCCTTAAAAACTTTTTTAAATGTTTAAAAAAGATCTTTAAAGGTGCGTCTGAAAACATTATCATCTAGTAGATTTGAATTCATGACAACATCATATCACCTAACAAGGTATCATTTGCTCATTGGAACATTGCTGGTGCATTACAAAGACCTAGGGTCATTTGAGTTTGTGATAAAGTCCATTGCTAATGGTGATCGCACATTTTCCTTGAATCTCTCTAGGTAGGGCAATTCAAAAGTACCCAGATATGAGATACAACACCAAAAGAATTGAGCCCCTCCTAAGTGATCAAGAGCAAATTTAATCCATAGAAGTGGGTATTGTTCCTTTTAAGTTATTTATCAACTGGCAATAGTCTATAATGACCCAGTTGGATCCATCCTTATTGCTAACACTTAAAATTGAGTCCTTAAGGGCTTGAGATGGTACCAACAACCCATGTTTGAGTAGCTTAGCATTTCTATCATCAACTATCGCCTCACTATCCCAAAAATGTCAAATTGTTCATATACATTTTGGCAGTTTATCTCTGAGGTCAACCTTATGAACTTTATTTTTGGTACACCCAAGAACATAATTGTCTTTGTAAATATCCAGTTGATTGTTCAAAAACTAAAATGATGTGGTCTTTTTGCACTTATGAGATCCCCATCAGTTTGTTCTAATCTCTTTAGCAAGGATTTTCAGGGTTCTAGTTCAATGGTAATCCTATTTCATACAACTTACCAAAGGCATTGTCATAAAAACGACTTTTCTGATAATAGTGGGCTTTTCTAGTTGGCAGGTTAACCAGTATGCATGTGGCTGACTCTTGATATTTCGCCTTAGGTGATGGGGCCAGCCGTGCCAGCTGACCCCTAGGCGTGTCAACCATGCCACTTGGAGATTCCCCAGCCTAAAAACTATCAGCAAGAATAAACATAAACTATATTAAAAGGGAGAATAGACAAAGAGAGATATTTATTAAAAATGAAGTGCCAGGTATTTATATATATAAAAGGGCACCTCGCCCATCAATAACCTATTGGCTAATAACTGGTTCCTCCAACTAGTCACTCTTTCTTTCTCTCTCACTGCACTTCTCTCTTCCCTGGATTTGACCCTCTCACTCTATTCTTCTTTTTTGGAATTAATGGTTCCCAACCCAAAAGGGGGAAACAACACGCATCTTTATTTTTCAAATGAGCCAAATTTAGGGATTATAAAATTTTTTTAATATATCACCTAAGTTATCAGCCTAGAAAGCCATATTAGAAGGTGAGGAAGCTTTGGGGAAACTTTTTTCTAGCGCCTGCTTTAGCTAGTCAATAATGGCGGACAACATAGAGGTTGGGGAATCAGTCTCTCACTTCATCCTTCTGTTGTCCAAATTTATTAGTTTCAGCTTATCACCAGTCTTCAGTTGCTGGTGAGCTGTAATAAACTTATATAAATAAATACAAATCTGATTTCAACTTAATAAATATGCGATGGAAACATCCTCAGTGTGACGGTTGAGGTTTATCCTCAGCATCACATTGCCCTGATCTTTGGTAAGACAGGGCAGGCTGTGTCTGGATGTATGGAGGAGGAGGGGAGTTGTCCTGGCAGGGACGCCTAAGGGGCAGGAGCTTGAAGGAGGCCAAGGAGCCAGATGGGCGTCCAAGTCGAGGAAAAACGAGAATCAGGCAAAATGGGGAGTTTCGAGATTTGATTTGGATTCGAATCAAGAATGGAATGGAACAGGTGCTTGGAAGTTTCGCGGTTCATTTGGAATTCGAAATGGAACTGGTGCGGAACTGTTGAGAATCGGAACTGGCACAGAACCATTGAGTGAGGATTCCGCGATCCTGCTGTAAGGTTTACACCAAGCATCAGTCAGATTAGCACCATAAGCTTGTGTTATATTTTATATTAGCTTGTAGCATAGGTATATAGGGAAGGAACTGGGAGCTGGAGGCTTCTCAGTTCTGTTTTCTATCAACCTGGCCAATATTAAATAAAAGAACTTTAAAATTCATATATTTATAGTTTGAGTTTATTTACAATATTGCCTAACTGCAGCCATGTTTGGCTTGAATCAACAAGAATTGGACTTTAAGAGTGAGCTTGGGAGAGCTATTGCCTCCCTTTATACCTTGTCTTGGAGTCAAGGCATGTTGCTGGGGTTAAGTATATTTGCAACTGTCTTCCAGGGGGTGCTTGTCCAATCTTGTAGCGCGCGCACAAGGAGAGTAGTATCAGGAGCCTTGTCAGCCCTATGGTCTGTAACATGGATCCTGTTGCCCAACTCATTCGTGGCTCATTGGAAGGAGCCAGTGCGTTACACTCAGGCACTTGGTAAAATTGGAATATCTTAGATCGATTATTGACAACTTGTTTTGACTCTTCATAGTCAAATATCTGGGGTTTTGCCTTACTCAGGCAATATGTAATTATATATGAGGCGCTGGAAGCAACCTTGGCCACCTCAAACAAGAAAATATTAGCTTCCACTGTCACTCAATAATTAAGCCAATTGGTTCATCCTCAGCTACTGATCACCAGTGATCCATAAACCTAATATGGGCCATTGATTGGCCCTGACCAGTTCCTAACATCCAACCTCTGTGGAATACTGTATTTGGATCAACCCAAATTTGGTAGCATTACCTAGCAATCACCTACATAACCACAAAATCCAGTCAATGAGCCATTCCACCGTGATTGGCCATTTCAACCCAAATCTCAATAAATCATTGGAGGAATCCATCTGGTTAATTTTCTGACAGGCGTAAAAAGATAAAAGTTCGGTATTAGGAACTAAATGAATGAAAGCCACTACTTGGTTCTTATCTTTCCATATTGGACACTCCAAGAGGTTGACAATCAGTACCTAAATTCACCATGATTTGAAATTAAAATCTCAGGTGTTACATGAGGTTCAATTCAGCCTATATTTATATACCATGAATTTTAACTTAAAAAAGTAAGTAATATCCAATGTTGGCTAGTCCTAATGATGCATTGTTCCTTAGAATACACAACCATTGAGTTTACAATCTCAAAGGAATCCCCCATCATTCTTCAATTTGGGCTGGCAGCAGCTGGGAATTTTTCCAGCCAGTGAATAATTTATTAGAATGATCCCATCCACATAGACCAGACTAATATAGTCGTTTTAAATAGTCAGGAATGAGTCCTATTTCCAGTAGTTAAACAGCGGCTTAGTTTTCCTAAAGTTTTAAGAATAATGTTTAAAAATTGCATTAGACCCTATGCTGTTGCATTAAGACAGTGCCAATCTATACTTTGAAATAATAATAGGCAGAACTATGGTCAGTAAGGTAACATTTATGAACCAAATCATAAGGCAAGGTGCTATAATCACACTGAGAAGTAGTGGTATTTAGGCCCTCCATCCCATAAACATTATTATTATCCACATCAGGAAAATGTCTTAAATGTTGTCACCAATTTCATATAAACAATTCTAGTTGAAGCCCTAATATTGATGATGGCTCGAACTTTTACTCAATTCACCCAAATTTTGGCATAAGTGCAATAATAATAGGAAGAGATATTGTTTACTGAATAATTATGGCATCATTTGCCAATTCAATTGGCTGTAAAAGCTGTTCAGCTAATTCAGGGAATTGTTTCTTGATGGCAGCCATGGCGACTATATATGTAAAATCATAAAAAGTAATTTAACCTCCATATGCGCCGTCAGAGATTATGGCTTGTTAAAATGTGGGCGCACCACCTTTTTTCCCATCTAATGCTGGGTGGTCTTAGCTTTCAAGTGAGTAACTGTAAAAGCTCAGTTAGGGGGAACATGAGCAAAGGCGGATCTATACAGTTCCACAATTCGCTCACCCAAACTTTCCCATGCTGGATAGTTGCACATTGGCAGGAACAAAATTTATATTTTGTCAGGTTTAGTTCAGCAGAACTCTGAAATATGGCCATATTTTCTGCACTTGTAGCAGATGATATGATTTCATATATTGCTTTTAAAGTGTTTTTAATGTACTAACATGGCCTTCAGGGTTGGCTACAACTTGGTATTTATTGAGGATTTTTTTCTCAAGACCCATATGCCCAGTATTAGAGTTGAAAAAGCTCTTATTGAGGCAATTAAAAGTGGCCCCACAAACTTGCAATTTTTCGACCATTTGAGCTAACTTTGTAGCCTTAGTCAACGCGGAGATCATAGCCCAATTCAGTTCTTTATTCCTTCTCAGCGCTGATTTCATGGCAGTCTAAAGTAGAAATTGGTCAACTCTCCCACAAGGAAGTATCTGTGCTTCCTGATAGAATTTATCAGCAAAGAGCTTGTTATAGTCTATAAATTTTTGGAACTGAATGGCTAGGAAATCCTGTCTTTGGTTGATGAGATGTTTTGACTGCCAAACTCCCCATGATTGCAGCCTTAGTTTTTTCATAAGTACAATTGGTGTTGGCTAAATAAGGTATAATGAGATTCTAACTCACCGTATAGAGACAGTTGACCACAGAAACTTCCTTTTGTGATCCCTGAATCCCACCATAGCCATCTCAAACAGCTCTAGAACGCCGTGACATTGTTTCTTTGAACTCTGCCAATTTTGGAGTGGGCAAAATACCATGGTCTCAGAGCAATTGCTGGCTTTTGCCCACCACCCAGCGTATTTAACTGAAAAGGTAGGGCGCCGTACTGGGTAAGATGCCATGGTACCAGGCGCTTTCTGTTGAGATTCGCGGCTAGAAAAAAACGGAACTTCTATCCTTGGATGAGGGACTTTTTCTGATAAATAATCCACTTCCAAAATCCTTGTGACAGCAGCCAGTATCCTCTTTATAAATTAGATAAAACATTGGCGATGGCTTTTTCCCACTTCTTACAGTCAGATCTCCATTTATCCACTTTTTACTTTTGTTGCAGTTAATCTAAAGCCTTGGTAAACTGTCAAAGTTTGCCGGTAATATTGTCTGAAATTTTACTAAATGGTTGACCTAAAAGTTCCTTAATTATGTCCAAAACCTGCTTCATCCTAATACCCTCCAATGCAGCAACTTGGTTTTTCAAGTCCTCTCTTTGCTTATGGGATATGGAGTCTAAAGCCATCAATTCAAGTCCTTATAACTTGTTCCAAATCCCTTTAGCTTCAGCTTGGTAGTGAGTTTTCATGCCACTGACTAACAGTTTCAGATTAGTGACTTCTTCTTTAACCTCTCTATTATGCCTAAATAAACAGTGGATTGACTCAAACATCTTTGCAGCAAATTCCCGTTCCAAAGGCTTTCACGTCTACAACTTTGGGGTTCTACCCTCTTCAGGCTCATCTTAGGCATCGCCCCCTTTAAATATTGGTACCCATTCATTTCAAAACTCAGTAGATTATGGATAACATCAGCCCATAAACCCTCCTATAGTGAGCACCACTTGTTGAAAAGTGATTACTGCACAGGTTAAAGAGATTTTTCCTAACTAATACAGATTCCCTGTATGTTGAAAGGGAACATATAGCTGAGCTTATAAAGGTTCTGCTACAACTTGACCTTTGTTTGCTATAGTATATAGGAACTTCCGTCATACAATAATTAAAACCAACTAATAGTAAAATATATTATAATAAAGAACAAAATACTTTATTAGAGAGATAAATTCATAAATATATAGTATTCGGAAACCTAGTGCCCTACTATTAGAGCCATCTGCATCAACCAACAAAGAGCAACTTTTTCATTAACCTGCAGCTAAAGCGTGCCATTGGTCAGAACTACCTTTGACTAAATATCTCAGGCTAAGCAATCCTGTCCTCGTCTGGTAGATTAAATAAACTATTGGTCAATCAACCCTGATAAATAATGAAGTCTAATCAAATTAATTTCTAAATATTAACTCAGAGTTATCTCTTCAGAAGCCTAAAATCACTGAAATAGCTCTAAATTGCTGAATGCTACATCTGAGCTTTCTCCACAAAAACCTACAAGACATTAATACTGATAGTTTATATTGGGGATCATCCACAACTAAATCATTAGTATTGGACATATTGGAAAAAGCATAGTCTGCATAAATTCCCAGCATTTGATTCTACCCATACAATAAGTCTTGAGGAGGAAGGGTAGTACAACTGTGAATCTACCTAGGCACAGGAATACTTGAAGTTGAATGGATCTGGGGCATTCTCTTGCCAAAATGGAAATAAAATTTACAGATTTATCTTAACACGGTGTTAATGGCCCACCAGAAGACTTTTTATATGTGGGAGATTAAGTTGGAAAGCTCTTCCAGGAGTTATTTATGGTCCTGACCTGCATTGGACTGGTAGATGTTAGCGGTGAAGGAGGATAAGTTGGGATTGGTGAGTTTTACCAATACAAGACAGCCACCTAAGTGTTGTGAAATGGATGTGCTTTAATATGGGGTTTAATTTGATGAGGTTAAATGATGTGTATGGAAAGATTTGACTCCAAACTGTTCATTCCATACATTATGTTCAGTGAAGAGGCTACGGAGCTACTGGACTGTAGCAATAATAATTCTTGATGACATAAAGTGTGGATAAAGCGGGCACTCTGATTAAAATCTTCCATTTACTTATTTTTTAGGATTGCAGTGCTTGGGTGGCTTAGCCAGGACTCAAAGCTTCTCCCCTCCACGTCATGAGGGTTTCCAGAGCTTAAAATTGCATGTGCAAGACGTCTGGTTTGGGTTCTTTATCTTGATCATAAGAAGCGATCTAAGCAGAGCGCCAAAGGAAGTGAGGGGCAGTAAGGGGTGGGAGCGGAGGACCCAGTAAGCTGATCTAGATGCTCCTCCCACTACGTTGTAGAGTTATGTTCTGAAGATGATCCGTCAACCTCTTCATGTCCTCAATAGATGGCTTTGAGTCCATAGTAACTTCTCTCAACGCTGCAAAAAAACTTTGCAATATGTGGTGTGCGGTGGTCTAGGTCTTCTAGGAGTGCCAGTCTATCACGGGTAGTAGGTTTCCATTCAGTGTTGTGTGTTAATTTTCATTGAGAGCTTCATACTAGGTTATAGAGCGCAGGTAGAGACTGGTTGAAATGTGGTGGTGCACAAGATGGGGCTTCCAACAAGGGGCGCCTTGTGGGAGATTCCTTATGCTTGGCAAGAGAAGTTTAATTTCTAAGAAATTGGCTAGTGTAACCACTGGAAGGGGGCTAATGGCAAAGGTATCTTGCATTGCTGAATCTGTAAGAAGCCTAAACTGTTTAGCGTAAGGCCTCAGGACTAAGGTCTTGAATGTAAACAACTTCAAAGGCTGCATAATTGCCACCGCCGCCACATGGAAACTTTTTGGTCTGGCTTTGTCCTCTGAGTGGTGGCTTATTGGGAGCTTTTTGTGAGCTTTGTAGCCACTATAAAGGTGACCAAGGACGTTACACCATGAGAAATAGGGACGCGCCTTATTAGGGTTGAGAAGAATATCTCAGGGCATTCCCTACTGACAGCCTAATGATGGATTACCTCAATGTTGTGAGCCACAGAGGGGGTTTGATGAACAATACCAGTATGATGTAAGTTTTTCATGGGGGTATATTAAGAAGGAACGCTAAAGTCATTATATGACATAACCAATTTTATTAGAAAGCAATATTGCATAATTATACGTGATTCATGATCCACAGTTGTCATCAGGTTGGGATATGAGGCCCATGATATTTTACTTGAGGTGAGAGCATGCGTGGGATAAACAAAAAGTTCCACTTAAGATAAAGACCTAAGTCTTGGCGCCATAATCTGCTAGTGAAGCTTAAGTAAAGCATACATCAATTTACTGGTCTTCTACTCAAAAATGTATTGTGTTATTTAATGGTTTAAATTTTGTTTTTCCAAAAAGAGAAAGAAGTAATACACTAATTACTATTCTATGGTGTTTACCAGTAATAAAGGTGGATTGAAAGGGTGAGGTTAGCGCAGCAGAACTTTTTGAACAATGGTTTTACCCATTTTTTATTATCAGCAATAACTTCATCTCACATAATAGCTTTAGTAAGTGTCAGGCAACCAGCCCTTTTATTAGTGGCATGAATCATATCTAAAGTCAGTCTCTTGAAGTTTTGAAGTCAGGGTGAAGGTTGGCTAAAATATTCTTATTAAAGACTTAACCTGCAGAATAATGCTCAAAGTTCTTGAGAAAACTTCATATTCTAAATAAATAAAAGTTAGGGAGATTTAATTAAAAAAATAATACTCTATATAGTACCAGATCTAATCATGAATGAAATATTTAAAAGGAATAATTCAAATGAAGGATAGGCGCACACATCAAGTGTTGTACCACGTGTAAAGGGGGTAGGAGATTCAGGAACCTGTGAGTTGATGGCATAATCCAGGTTCAGGTTTGGAGTGGACTAGGATTTATCATGGAAGGCTGGACTGAGAACGTTAATGGTAACACAGTTGATTAGTTTATCATTATCTACCATTAGGAAGCCAATAGGTGTAAAGTATAACGTGCATAAGGTTAAATATGGGTGAAATATAAGGTAAACGTTGACTATAATTTTTTGATTAGTATCCAGATGATAGTAAGTTTCTCTGGGCTTCATTCCCTACCTTGCCGACCAATGGGGCACTAATTAAGGCAATTTATACATAAATTTTTGGGTTTTGAATATAAAGTTATCATGGGGAATTGTTAATGCTCAAAATAAAATAAAATTAATGTTTTGAACTTTAAGCCTGAGTAAAACTCAAAATGTAATGATCATGTATTTGAGCATTAGGCCCGAGTATGTAGTGATAAATAAAGAAATAATAGTATTGACAGACCTTAGTACCTAGTGAGCATCTATTGACTCTTAAATTATGATGCTCTATGGCATTAAGCCCTAGAAATTGTCAATAAATAGTAAAACGATAGATTCTTTGGGACTTAGACTTAAGTAAGTATTAATTGATGCTAAATAAGCTTATTTTAAGTCCTTAGGCCAAAAAAGCATCAATCAACAATCAAATAAATTGATAATGGTTGAGAAAGATTAAAGAAAACACTTAAAAAAGTTGGGCACCATAGTCATAGCTTCACCTGACCTAGATAGAAGCCACATAGGTTAAGTACTAGTAGTTTTTTCCAAGTACCAGTGAATACTTTAGCTCTTTTTGCTTGGTTTAAGAAGTCTTTGCAGACGTTACATTAGCTAAAGTCGCAGGCAATTTTTCAAGTTTCCCCTTCTTCTGGAGTAGACTGGCTAAAATTATGCTGGCTGGCGCTGGGGGAAAGTTTTGCCTTGCTGGATTGGTAGGCCATTTAGATTGTTGTTACATTCAGACAATTGGGTTGAGGGCGTAGCTTCATTTTCAGTCTAATCTCATGAATAAAAGCTTGGCTTTAATATCAATAAGGATATAATGGACAAATTGTGTGGGCTGAATGGTACTTTAGTCATTTTCAGCATTAAATGAGAAAGTGTAAACTGCAAATTGCCAATTTTGGGGTTTAAATTGGCTAGCTGATGCTGTAATTTGTGTAAAGCGCCAAATTACAAACCAGTAAACCCCATTATGAGGATTTTAGTTTGTCTAGTTCAGTTCTTTGTAAATCAGAATAAATGGTAATACAACCTTACAGATGAGGGTTAAGGGCAGATAACTGTTTGTCGCCCCTCATGGGAGAAGCCAAGGGCTCAGCGTTAGCAATAGTAGAGAGGGCCTAAAAAGCTGACTTAACATGAGAGGTGAAAGTCATATGAGTTGAGCTGCATCCTTCTGATATGTGACAATTAGAAACTGCTCAGTGATGGATTTTTTGGTATTAGGGGAACCAGAAGGTTGGTAGGCTGCAATGCGCACTGAACTGGTGGGTGTGTAAGTTGCAGAAATACAATGTAGCATGCTAGTGCGTTGCATATATATTAGGATTAATGGTGGTGCTTTATTTTGAAAAAGCAATTTAAAATTTGGTGACTCCAGTTGACCCTGACGTGGGTAAAAGTAAGTTGCTTTGTTTGATGGTGATATTGGATCATTTGGCCAAGTAAGCATGTTTTTTGCAGAGGGTTCCGAAATTATTGCTACATGTTTTCAGATCTCTATATTTGAGCTAGGATTTAGGATGAATTGATTTCCAAAGTTTTTCTTTTCAAACAATTCAAAACTATAGTCATTTAAAAATTAACAATATAATATAGGGACCAAAAATGATTATATCATGTTAGAGCTCTTCCTTGTAATTTATGATAGTACTTTAAATCAAAAGCCAATAAAAAGTTTCATAATATATTTCTATCTTCATGGGTTATTGATTATCAGCTTACTTCTATAGTTATTATTACATAAAAATATATTGAACTTTGTCGAGCTTACCACTTTGATAAGCCCAAAACTTAGTATATACAAAGGGTATATGGAGTGTTTTTTATTTATATATATTGATAACATAAACATTGGCTAATGAAGGAAGGCAAAAACCACTATTCATCTATGTTTATAATAAGGTCCTAGCCATTTTTAAAGATTATTAGGGTCCTTGGACTAATTAAGTCTAATTCTTTTTTATCACTTAATGCTAGTTAATGTTTCACTTTAATTAACAGTTTATGTTGAAGTTATCAGTTTGGCCTCAGACCATCCCAATTATTATGCAGCTAGTGTCTCTAACTTATGTAACACTCAATCAACAACTTAAATATTTATTTTATATAGTTTTATATTAATTTACTAATGAGGTAAGAAGTCTTTTGGCTTATTTAAGTTAAATCTTCATATTTTGAACCTAAATATATATATTTTTAAGGTAAAATACTTGTCTTTAGAGTAATCTGTATTACCTAAGAAAATGGTGCGTTGTTTCTAGAAAGTTGCATTATATTATAACTATCATCTTTTCTACCTGAGTTCACTTTATAGAGAGCATTTTGGCATCTCTTATAGAATAGACTTTAAACCAGCCTCTAAGTCAATGATGTTTATTTTAAGCTTGAATTCCTAGTATGGATAATATACATGCCAAAAGCAACTATTAATATATAGCTTTATTGAGAGCTAATATCCTAATAAACAATATTAATCTTGTTCATTACCATATCTAGTTTAAATTTTGAGAGCTATAAACTAGTATTGCAAGCACAATATATATGATTTAAAGCTTTAAAAAAAGAACTTTATTTAAGAAAGTACCTTTTTGAGCCAATAATAGTCTAAACATAAAGAAAAAGTTATCTGATTTTACTTTGCTAGGGAATTTATATCAAACGTTTAACTAGTAACTCACTAAAGCTATAACTTGAAAGCTGCTTGATCTAAATATAGTTGTGCCATTAAACAATAAATTAAATTTTTAAATGTAAATTATGAAACTTTTAAACCTCTATAATTGTAGATTAACATACTTTGCTTAAAAATTGTAATCATTAATTTTAAAATTATTTTCTACATGTAACTGTTCTGGCTTTCAATGTTAATAACACATAGCATTATGGCTTTTCTGGATTTTTGTAGAGTAAAATCAATTAGGACTGTTTTATATTGTCCTTTATAATCCTAACTAATATATCTACAAAATTTACATACATATTTTACATCAAAAAAATAATAAGAGTCACATAATGAGATAACTTTTAGCAAAATTATACCATTTTCTAGCATTTATGTCTATGTTTTTTAATTTATAGCCTCTTTCTCAGATTAGGCCTCTTTATGTAATTCTATGTGAAAGTATATCATAATAGGCTACCTTATTCATAGTGTAGATTAAAATATGTTATATAAAGGCTTAGACTTTACATTTTATACCTAAAAGCTAAAAGAACAATTAAAGTGTACTAATTTGTCATAAAATCATCATTATATCTTTGTTCCCTTTCTTTTAATTTCTTCAATATGTTTGTGTTTTCACAACCTTTAAAGTTTTTTAGAATGTAAAATTAATTCCTTGACAATACTTAAATAAAATGATGAGAATTATTAGAATTAAAATAGCTGATATATATGATGCTAAAAAGTTATGCTAAGAAAAAAGGGTTCTAAACAGTAATTAGTGTAACGGTCAAGGCGTTGCCTGACCACCACATAGCCCTGTTCTTCCCCATTGTAAGGCTCATGGCTAAAAGGGATGGTCATGATTTAAAAGGATTTGAAAAATGGCATTTTGTAAAACAGATGACTCAAAATACAAATTTTAACAAATGTGCCAATGAAAATGGAAATCCTCATAAATGATGTTATGAACAACCAGATGCTGCCAAATCCAATAGTATCATTTATGTCAACAAGGATGGGGATCCTCACAAATGGTGTTGGCCAACCAGATGCTGCCAAACCTAATGTTACTAAAAAAGGTGATAAGGATCTGTATATTTTTAAATGGCGCTCTGGCCAACCTTATGCCGCCATTTTATGTGAGTATGTAAAAGCCTCTCAGAATTGGCATTCGGTTGAATCAGATGCTGCCAGAACTTTCCAGTTAGTTAAATTTTAGAAATAGGTATGTCAGCAAGAGAACGGGCTTTGAGAATGTTATAAAACAAAAACAAATTGTACAAAAGTTTTGATAACGGAATAAATACCTGTTTTAAGTTCTGGAAGGGGTTTTTACGCAGAAATTGGGGGTCCAAGATACCTGGTTTGTGCCTACCATTGAGAAGTTCTAAGTGGACTCTGTGGAGAACAAGACCCACTATCTCCCAGTATCCAAAGTGTAATTTCAAACTAGCAAAGTTGTGAAAAGCAGCATCATCTTTTATATATAAGCTTAAAAAATATTAAAATCAGGAAAGAATTTTAAAATTTAAAACAATTTTATTAAGAAATCTAAGGGAAAACCATGCATGGACTACTCTTCAAACCATGACATGGCCATTGAACCTTTGTATGCTTTTTCCAGAGGGTAGTCCATCTTGTTTGGCGCTAGTATGTGCTTACTATAGTCCATAACTACATTGTTACAAGTTTTCTAAACACCCATCTAGGGGCATTACCACAGCAGGGTTATCCTGCTTTGGGTACTTATATGGGCCCTCTTGCCCAAAAGCTTTGTAGAAGTTACAGGAACTACTCCATCAAAAACAGTAAGATTTAATTTTATCATCAATTAATAATCATAAGGGCATTAGATGATTTTATGCATCAGACTTCATATTTAGAAGAAAAGATGATTGTAGTAAAATAAAGCATAACTGATATGACATATAAATAACTTAGTAACACTAAAAATAGGATTATGATATATAAAAAATTCCTTTTTTATAACTATTTTTTGATCTTCTTCTCATACATATTACTATGTTTTTAGGAAAAAAGTTAAAATTAGCATTATTCTTCACTAACTTTGTAAGTTCTTATACATGAAGCAGTGCCTTTTACCTGTATATTTCTTTAAAAACTTAATTTTCCATGAACTAAATTTAACATAAAAATAAAAACAATAAAAAGATGGGTTATAGACTATATTTTTTTCTAGATGCATTCTAAGATGCTAGTGTTACATCTCAACTCATTCTTTATACAACTTAAAGATTTATATAGAAGTAAATTGCTAAGTTCCATCTGATATAAAATGAATTCATAAACAACATATAAAGGTTGCTTTATTTAAATTATGATGTATATGAAGTTAAAGATAAGAAGTAGTTGTAAGTCTAAACTCACCATTTGTCAATATTACGAAAATATCAAGAAGTAACAAAGTTTTCATTTTGTTTATAACATATGAAGTAAAATAACTACAGAAAATTCTTGTTTCTAGTAAGGTAACAAAAAGATCTAGTTTAATAACGATTACCATTCAGGAGACTGTAGTTAAAATCTGCCTATATACCATATTGAACTTAAAAACAACAAAATAATTTTTATGTTTAAATAGGTTAAAAAGAACGCTGATTATTTTATTGATATGTTGTTCCATAAGTAATTTTTCTTGAAAGCTTAAATATGCATGGAATTTTTAATTTTATATAGTATATTTACCACATAACAGCGTCAAGAAGCACTAGTATGAATTTTTTATATGTATTCCATCTAACTAAAGAAATCATGTTACAGAAAAAATATGGTAATATGGTTTACCGTTCTTTGTTGTTTATTTACTCTTTTATATATATATATATATATACACCCTAACATATGTTAAACTTTAATTATAAGAGCACATATAGAATAGATTCTCTTGTTTGTAAGTGTTACCACCTCTTTATTACTTATAAACAGCACTATCATCGTTTCCATACTAGATAAATGGTCATTAGATATATATTAAAATGCCTTTAGATGTACTTAAAAATATGTATCTATGCTGTTATAAAATATTATGGGGTTTGACTTCCTAACATGACATTTTATATTAAAAATAACTTTTCTTGGTCAAGAAAAGCTTTAGGAACATTACCTAACATTTCCTTTAAATTTGGTTTACAACATCATTAAAAATTTTGGTTTGTATGTTTTTAAAAAATAAAGGTTGCTATAGCTATATCAGTAGAATTCATTCCTGACTATGGAAGAAATAAACATGGTGATCTAGTTAGGGTAAGCTGGGCCTCCATGTGGAACAACCAGGGAAAGCCTGTGGAAACATGGTTGAGAAGCTAACACCAGAACCTAGAGAGGCACGTTGGTCAGGTACTGTAGTGGCCTGAAAGAAGTGCAGTATGGTAGTGATGACTGTGCTGACCTTTTCTTGTGGGTGTCTACCACTCCCTGAGGGGAGAATATGGGCAGAAGGTGTGGTACCAGTCAGGCATGGTGCCTGTCAAATGGCCTCCCACACGAGCTAGGGTTGCGCAGGTGCAGACCCCCAGGACAAGGGAGGGACAATCCTGGTTGGCTGCACTTTGGTGCACCTGTTTACAATAAACACCGCAGTTTGTCAAGTTGGCCTGAAGCTTGGCTAGCTGCCAGTTCAGTTGGCATGAGCTGGCTGTTAGTGAAATGGATCATATAAGAAAATTTAGGCAGATCTGAAAGGACTCCAAGGCTTCCTTGACAAAAAGGGGCCAGAGAGCATAACTCCTCCAAAAAGCAGGTTACAAAGGGGAGGGCTTTGGCTTCTCCCCCCTCAGGGCCTTAGACCTGGGGGTCATTGGGTCTTGTCTCCTGCATGGGGGATGAGAGGCATATCGCCTGTCCTGGCTGGTGCAGACGAGCTACCCAGTACTTAAACAGGGCAGGCATATGTCAGTTTAGGTGGTAGCGTGAGTTACTCCCAATCACAGTCAGGCCCACATTTTAAGTGGTGCTTAGATTTGTGCAGCCTTAGTGTGGTGGGGGCAGTACCCCAGGCCTTCATCCCACAATAGTTTCCTATACTAGGAGCCCCTGGGGCTTTTAAAACTAAAAGAAATAAACATTATAGAGGTTTTGTAAATTCTGGATTTAATATTACACTGCTACTTATAAAATCAAAAGTTCTATCAATTTAGCTGTTAAACATATTTGCTACTGCAATAGAAATAAAAAAGCATGTATCTTTGTTAACACCAAGTATAACTACATTTTTCATTAAATGTTTATCTACAGTCTATGGGATTTTAACTTAGTACTTCTAAACTGTGATTGTTGACTTTTAGAACTCTGTAAATAACCTACTATACTTTGTAGCATAGAAATAAATGGTAATTTTACTAAGGCAAACCAATAATAAAAATTAAAAGCTATTTATGATTTTTCTATGCACTGTCAAAGGCTTTAATGTAATGAGCTACGTTATGATTAAAAAAATTTCATAGATTTTTACAACTTTGTTTTTATTTTACTTTATATCATATACTTATTTTATTAATAAGATAGTTATAAAATTGTCAAGCTTTAGATAAATTTGGATTTTCTAAAATCTTGCAATATACTAAGGTTTAACTTTCACACTGCTACAGCATATTATGTAAGTCACCTTAACATATTATAGCTCTATTATAATAAGAACCTATAAAGCTTCTTTGTTTTAATATTAGTTGAGACATGCACAATATGTTTTTCTATCCAAAGTATTTAAAATTTAGAACACCAAACCCTGACATAATCCATAAGAAATGCATATAATATATTATTACTAAAAGTGAACCTCTCTCCACTCAGCATAACTTTCTAAGCAATTTATTTGGTTAGTTAAAACAAACACTTAATTGTACACCGAAGTCTTGCTCTGATGTCATCAGATCCACCGCCAACTATCCCAGAATGGGGCAGAGGTGAAACTCCCCCCTCCATTTTCTGTTTGACAGGAAAATGTGCTCATACTGGCTTGCCCAGTCATTCCAAACCCTTGGGACAATTCGTTCCTCCCAAGTATCTCAATGCCCATCTCACACAAACCCAAGCAGTGCCCCACTGCCCCCTGGTGCTCCCCCAGAGCAACATGCATTTTGGCCTTAGGGTCAAATATGGGAAAATCTTCCCCTACAATGACCAAGCCATTATCAAAATGGCTCAGGTGATGATGACACCAGCCTGTTTTATTGACTTCCGCCCCTATAAGGGGTACTTTGATCTTGGCTTCCCCTGTGAAGCTGATGCAGCCACTGCGGCAATGATGCTATTAGTATTTAATAATATTACCCTTCCCACAACTCAGACCTGGCTCCCAATGGACACCACCTTGGTGGTCCAGTTAGCTGGTTTGCCCACCCACCTCCCCCCTGAAGTGCTCCACCAGGAGCTGATTGAAGGTTTGGCAGCCTACTGCGCCAACCCCATCTTACAATTTGTGGTCCCAAATGAGGCCACACGCCCCACTGGGCCTCGGTCATATGCCACAATCAGCCCTGAATTTACAAAAATTTCATTGACAATTCTCCCTTATGCCACCATCCCATCTGCCCCCAACCATTTCTTCTGGGCCCGCGTTGAGGGTGGATGAATGATTTGTCCATCCTGTTTCAAGTTAGACCACTCAAAATGCAAATGCCCATACTCAGAAACTTCTGTTAACGCTGAAAGTTTGCCTGACGCCCACCAATCCGCCGCCCACCCCATGCCAACTCTGACATGGGGTACAATCCTACCTTCCCCTCCTCCAATGCCTGATGCTGCAGCTGCACCTACAGCCACCAATCAGCACCCACCTTGCCCCAATGCCATAAATAATTCATCCAACCAAACATTGGATTGGATCCCAGTTTGATACCATGCTTCCATAAACAAATTGAATAATCCTCATCTGTACGCAGATACCCCAATCCAATTCAACTAAAATCCATGGGAATTATTGTATGAAATCGATATATCAGGTAACGTCATCAAAGAACCAACGCTGCTTCTTGAGCGGCTCAGTAACGCAGAATGGGATGCAAAATTCCCGCCTCAGAAATATGTCCCACAACCTAACGTCAAACCATTCTACAGCGACCACCAGCTTGCAGTAGAAGCAGCCGCCACACCAGATTGCTGTCCACTTTGCAAAGCTGCCACCAAATTTTTGGCTGCATTCTCAGGAGGAATTCCACCTCCCATCTCTCCCAAAAACCTTACTGCACAAAGTAAGATCAACATGAAAACTTTACACAAAAATGTCACTGAATCCATCCAGAATGTGGTAACAGTAGCACAGAATCTGAAAGAAAAAACAACCCAAACCAACATCGCCACGTTTGTTAAATTCCCAGACGCCCGCCTCAAAGCTGAAGACGCTTTGGGAAAATACATCATTGGTTTAATGATGGGCGGCAACTATTCAGAATTTCCAGTCATCAAGGATATTTAACCCCATGCCGCCAATGCCCCCACACCCTTACTATCTGCCTTAACATGCACCCTACTCTGGGAGATGGATGCGGCCAAAGACAAGCCCCCCAATCCCCCTCCCCGTCCACCATGGAGGGATAGCAGTATTTTCTGCCCACCTGGTTGGATATTTTGTTAGGATAATTCAATTGATCTGTCCATTTTGGCATTTCATTTGAATCATTATTTTTTATTATGATTTTTAGTTTTAGTTTGGTAATGTCCGTCCCCTGGTCAGCTTACCTCAGTTAAATAAAATTATTATTACTAGAAGTGAGAAGGGTAGAAGGATGCCACGCTAAAACATCTACCATTATATGTTACAAGTGAACCTCTTAAAACAAGAATGGTTTTCTATATAA
Source organism: Massospora cicadina (assembly GCA_022478985.1). Classification (NCBI taxonomy): domain Eukaryota; kingdom Fungi; phylum Entomophthoromycota; class Entomophthoromycetes; order Entomophthorales; family Entomophthoraceae; genus Massospora; species Massospora cicadina. The sequence goes on from JAKSZP010015800.1 coordinate 116,065, forward strand.
GGGCTTTAAAATGGACCAACTCCTTTAAACCTTGAATAATTTATTAAAAATTTTTGTGCAAAATAGTATATTATATTGGCATCAATTACAGATATGAATTTTAACAGTTTGGCTCAATGGCCAATGAAGGTTCATCAGATACAAATTATGCCTAAGTACGCTTTAAATAACTGTTATGAATGTATATCCAATAGGAGAAAATGCTAAGTGAGTCTTTACTTATTTAAAAGTGGGTTGCTTTAGTTCAAATATATAACTGTAAAAGATATGATAAAATTCCAAGATATGATAGTAATTATCTGTAAACCCAAGTAAATACAAAGTGAAATGTCTAAGTTTAGTTTTCTATATTAATCCAATAGCATTTATAGCAATAAATTTGTATTCTTTCCTTAGGCAGCTTTTTCTTTTTATTAACTAATAAAAAGATAGAAAATCAATTGCTTGAAGACCAACTAAATGCATGTGGCCTTGCAGACCTTATATTGTGATATATCTAGTTTTATTATAAGGTTAATTGAAGTCAGATTCATTAGAGACACCAACCCAAATATAAGCATTTCAGATACTTTTTACATAATTTTTATAATTATTTTATATAGTTATTTATTTACATCCTATTTTAAATTCACCCTCTTTATGGTAGTTTCTGATCCTTAAAATGATTCCAGAACCTCTGACACAGCCTTATTCATTAACTGGGGAGTCTCAACTTCTCAAGACCTCATAAGAGAGTTTTTTATATTGTAAGTAATTACATTGTGATTATCATTTCAGTCTCTAGAAGGCTTACCGTTTACAGGCAACTATTATGAAAGCATCAATTAGATCCTTTAAATAAGCATAATTTAGTCAGGTGTCAAATCTTTATCTTGTATCATAAGATATCTAGGTTTTTTTACTTCAGACGTTTTACACCATGTTGAGGCACTATAATGTCTAAGTCTCATTTAAGAACTCCTTTTTAGTTAGGGCCTTGTAGTGTCTAAAAAGTTATCATAAGAGGTGATGTAGGTCTCACTAAAGGTGGAATATAGGTTAAGTTTAAGGGAAAAAACTGTAAGGGCATGGCCTTAATTCCACTTTATTATTCAAATCTATTTAACTTAGGTCTCAGTTTATCAAGTTAATATTTGTTTAGAATAGCTTAGTTAATCTAACAAGCCGTTTTAAGCCCTTTTGTAATATGATGACACCCTTTGTTTAAAGCTTCACATTTTATAAAAAACCTCATTTGCTGAATATTTTTACACCTTTTGGTGAGCTGCTTGAATGGCTTTGATAGATTTAAAGAAACTTTGGAACTTAAATTTCAAGCTGCAGTTCAATGATAGAAGCTGAGTATATACCATAATTGGGAAAGAGGAACCCCATTTTTTTACCATTGGAAGTTTTGTACCACAACTGCGTTAAACATAATCTAATGAAAAATCTTCTGATTTATACCATTAAAATAGATACTAAAGTCATACCTTAATTTTCTTCGTTTAGCCAATTTATTGGGGTGAAAGGCAGTAAACTTTGTAGTTTATTCTTTTAGTTTTCATATTTTTTATAAAGTACTTTAACAAACTTTGAGCTGATGTAACTGAATTATTTTTTAGGATCTCATAAGTGGATGAAATACACAAAAAATAGTTTTTACATCTATGCTACAATCAAATTATAGATATAAAAAATGACTATAGTTAGAATAATCTCAATTAGTACTATTAATATTTTTTCTATATAAATGAAGCATATATATAAATCTTAAAGAGTATAAGGTCCATAGACTTTCCTAAAGCTGGAGTGTGATAAGGAGATAGTGGTCTGCTACTATTGATTTCATAAAAGTAAAGAAAGACATTTATCTATGACAAAAATTTCAAAGTTTTAGGTACTAAACATGCTTATGCATAGTAAATTAGTTCTAAGATCTGATGTATATATATGAAGTTTACGTTTATAAAAGCATTGTGTCACAATTGCGTCCATCCATAAAAGCCCAAATGATACCATATCCCACACTGGTAGTTTATTTTGTCCTAAGGTAAGTTAGGACATTAAAAATATTTTTTGTTCTCATGATTTAAATTTAAATTTAAATTTATTGTGGGGAAGGCCAACCATGGGACGGACACTTCCGAATATGACTCAGATGAGACAAAACATAGTATCAGGGAGGCACCCCAGAGAAGCGATGCTATCTCTTGTTGCCAGCGGGAACGCCACTTATGGGGAGGGGAGGGAACGTGTGAAGGGGCCGTAGCCACTATTGAGCACGTGTGGAGGAAGGGGTCTGATTTGATGAACCAGACTGGGAACCAGGAGGAGACCAGCTGTTGGTGATGCGGTGGGAGATATCCAAACATCCACACTTGAAAGTGGTCCACCAAATGAGACCGGAATCTGTGGACAGCTTCAGGGAGGGTGGGGATAGATCCAGCGATGGCATCCAAGACAATCGTGTGGATAGTCCACATGGCGATTGCAACCACCAGAGCACGGAGGGAGGGTGGGAGGGGGAGGCCATTGATGAAGCAAAAATATCTCTTGACAGACTGAAGGGATGCGTTTGATCCTGGCCTAGCAGACATTGGACTTCGCGCCATATCACTTTAGAGGTGGGGCACTTCTCCAGGCGGTGGAACAGCGTTCCATACTGGCCACACACGACACAGGATGAGTGTAAAGCGTTAGAGCGCTCAGCTGTACGATACACCCGCCTCAGGCAGCGCCACACATGGGAGCGGACTTGAGGCTGCAACAGAGGATGGTGTGCGTATTTCCAGATAGTCTTTTGGGTTTCAATGGAATAAGGGATGTCCATCATGTCCAGGTAGTCCACCCTGGATAGGACTTGGGGTCGAATGGGGATCACGCCATCATGGATGGGTAGCCCCTGTACCTCTTGTGTGAACTGAGGAGTGGGGCGGCCTCTTTGGGTTGTATGTCCACTAATACAAATTCTCCACTCTGCGCTTTGCATGGAGAGTAGGATTCGTTTGTAGTGGGTTTTAGTCCCGTGAGGACCTGTGGCCGATGTGTGTGATGCGAGGTATTTCATCAGGGAGTGGGGTTTGATGGATTATTGAGGCCTAAGGCTCGGGAGAAGTTGGAGTGGGCCGCGCGGGACCAGTGTTGGGATGGGAGTGTAGGAGCAGTGACGGCCGCGATCCAAGTGCCCAGGATCTTGGCGGCATGGGCTTTGAAGTCAAGCAGGCCCATGCCACCATGATGATGAGGGCCAAACATGACCTCTAGCTGTACTGGTGGAGGGTGGCCTAACCAAAGCCATCCTTGCAGCAAAGCATACAGGGATTTGAAGAAGCTTGGGGAGAAGGGGATGGCATGGGCTCCGAACCAGACTTTGGATAGGAGCATAGAGTTGGCTAGAACTACCCTCCCAGTGAGGGTAGTAGGGTGGGCTCTGAGAGAGGCGATTCGCTTCATCACGTTGTCCAGTATACAGCACTCCAATACTGCTGACGCGTATCCACCTGCCTCCATCCACACGCCCAGATGGCGTACTGGTCCTATGGTAGGACGTGGCACAAAGGGGAGCACCAGTGGAGCGGTGTGTGTTGAGTTAGTAAGGCGTGGACATGGGCGAGCAGATGGGCCGGGTTGGGAACTACTTGCTGAGGCCCAGCAGTTTTGAAACTGACCAAGGAGGATAATTTCGGTTTTAGGAGGCGTTCAGTGCCGCGTTGCTTACCTGAGAATATTTCTGGATGAGGGCTTCAAGCGCGCGTGCATCTTTGTTATTAGACACCCCCACTACGCAATCATCTGCAAATGCCATCATCTTGACTGGGGTTTGGCCTGGCACATGGACCCCAGTGAGGTGGGCATTCACATTTCGCAGTAGTGGGTCAAGGCTGAAGTTGTATAAGAGTGGGCTGAGGGGGTCCCCTTGTCGCAGGCCCCTTTGAGGGTGGACTACTTCCGTTAGGAAGCTTGGGCCATGCACTGCCATTGTTGCAGATTCTGTGAGCAGCATCACCCAGTTAATGAAGCGGGGGGGTAGGCGGAATTGATGGAGGCGGGCCCTAAGGTATTCCCAGTTTACTCTATCATAGGCCTTTTTTTTTGTTGGTCTATCATAGGCCTTTTGTTGGAATACAAGTGCCCCAGAGGCTGTGGACTGACACACATTAGCCACTGAGTGCACGTTATCCCAAATCAACCTTCTGGGGATGAAACCGAATTGTTCTGGGGAGATGGTGGCAGATGCTACAGTCCCTAAACGGTTAGCCATGATTTTGGTTAAAATTTTGGTGTCTGTGTTTGTTAGAGAAATGGGGCGCCAGTTGGCTAAGTCAATCCTATCCCCTTTCTTGATGAGTGTGACAGTTTAGGCCTCTTGTCCTCCTGGTAGGAGGCGCATTTCCAACAGGCTTTGGTTGAGTGAGGTTAGCAGCAATAGGGATATATATTTAAAATATTTTTTGTAGAACTCATATGGAATGCCATCTGGGCCTGGGCATTTTCGGTTTGGTGCACCGCGAATGGCTGTCCATAGTTCGTTCAGAGTAATTAAATTCATTATTTCTGGGTATCAGAAAACGGTGCAGATATGAGCTCAGTCAAGAAATTCTGCCATTTTGGCCAGCTGAATTGGTTCGGCTCAGTATAACTCAGAGTAATATCTTTGCATTTTGATTGCCACTTCAGCCGGTGTGTCCACAATGGAATTATCCAATCTTCACACCTGTGTGCAGGCCACGCTCTGGCGTGGTGCGAAATTTAATTTTGAAGAAGTATGCGGTGCACATGTCGCCTTTAGTGATACGTGTGGCTCTGTATTGGACACAAACCTGATGTTTGTGTTATCTTTTGAGTGCGTTGAGGTGGGCGGCTGCCTCCACCCACTTCCGGCCCCATGCAGGGCTATATCCTGTGGCTGGAATGTTGGACTCCAAGTGGGCCAATTCCGCCAACGCGCATGATATAACCGCCGATGTGGCTCGTGAGCGTCTGGAGGAGAGATGGCAATAGTGGCGGATGGTGTCTTCTTTGAAAGTTGCCCATGTGGAAATGGGGTCCATGCAAAATGGTGCAACAAACGATTTCGCCAAAGTTGCCTCTTCCACCCACGTGGAAAATCCTGGCGACGTGAGCTCAGGGGGGCGGATTTTGCACCAATGTGGGGCCTTTGCAACTGTGACGGGTAAGTGGTATGTTATTGAGACCATTCGGTGGTCAGAGAATTCCATTTTCACTGTTTTGAAGTGGGAGATGTGGGATTAGAATTTTCGCTGGCACTAGAATAAGGTCAATGCAGGTCATGGACCTTAATTGACCGTTATGGACGTGGGGATGCATCATGTTTTTGAGCAGTGGGGCATGTCACAGCAGCGCATCCCTTAGCCCAAGGAGGGCTTTTAGAATGCGTAGTTCTACGTGACCCTGTGGGGCGTGGGTTGAGGGCGGCCACCAGTCCATTGGTGAGGTTAGCCAACAGTTCATGTCACCAACTAGGAAAGAATCAGGGGGTAGCAGGAGGGATTTGACCAATGAGAAAAATTCCTGATGCTCATGTGCACCGTTTGGGGCATAAATGTTGACAATTGTGTGTGCAACATCGGCCCATGAGAAGGTGACAACGAGCACTCAGCCATTTAGGAATGTTTCTGAAGATGTAAATTTGGAAAAAAATTTCTGAATTAGCACCCCACAGTGCTTTGACCAAAAGGATAGGGATGGTAGGAGCATTGTTTTCCAAGCTTCCTTGGAACCTCATGGACAGTGGGACTCCTGGATGGCCAGGATATCCACAGGTAAATTGTTTTGTAAAAAACTCAGTTTCCTAGCCTGGGATGGGGAGGCCTTGAGTCCGGCGATATTCAGCGTCCCTAGGGTGAAGGTTTCCCCCCTTGCACCTTAGGTGTGAGGGGGTGGGCCCCCAGGCCCACCAGCCTCTTCCAGGTCCCCATGGGCTTTCACAGCAGCGTGGGTATTAGCAGCAATGCTATTGGGGTTTTTGTTAATTTTTGCGGAAAGAGTCGCGTTAGCTTTGGCCTTCACTTTTTGTTTTCCTGACGTCGGACGAATTTTTTGTGGTGCGGATAAGTTTGGTGCACCGTCGAGTGGGGCAAAAAAAAAATTTTTTGTTTGGGATAGGTCCCAAGTCAGTTTTGACTGGGGCTTGGGTGCAGCAATTGGGTGAGATCAAATCTCCTATCAGATCCTCAGATTGAGTGGCCCATTTGGCATAGGCCTCCCAATCTGATTGGGTGATGGATTCCCAAGTTGCTTCCGCCGCAAAGGTCTCCATGTCCTCCTGGCGTTGTGAGTGTGGGATTGTGGTGTTGGCCTTGGCCGTTTCCTTGGCCGCGGCCCTACGGGCCTGCTTGGCCTTCTTCTGCTCCTGCGGGGAGATGGGCTTTACCAATAGGTAGCAGCCTTGTGCTCCCCATGAAAAAGCCTCCTTGGTGCTTGCAGTTGGTTTGTAGTGCGCCTCTCCACTGGTCATGGCCGCTGAGGGGTGCTCTTGGAATGTGACGCCCTCTTTGATGGGGCACACATGCGCCTTATGGCTGAACGCATCACAGTGGGTGCAAATGGGGGGCGCGCTGTCCACAGTTACCTGGAATGGGTGGGTGGTATGCCCTGCGATATCAATAAAGGTGGAGTGTGGGATCTAGGTTAGGTCCTTCATGATCTCCTCAGTTGGGGTCATAACTGCGATGGCTTTGCCGGTGCACAGGTGTGGCATCAGCATGAAACGTTGCATTTCAAAAGATTGTATTTCACCGTATATGGCGAGACTATCTTTCAGGTGTTGCTCCAAAATGTTGCATTTTACTGTAGTAGGCAAAAAGTCAAACGTGAGGAAAATTTGGTTTGATTTTGTCCATCTGGTGCATTTAGTTTCAATGACCCATTGCCCTTTGGGGAGGTCGACCACTATGCGCACCGCTGCAGCCTCATCTACTGCTATTTTGCTTTCAAAACCTAGGTCCAGCCAACCGCGCGACATGGAGTGAGGTGCAACATACACCGCAGTTGGGAAAATTTTGTGTACATCTTCACAAAATTTTTCCCATAGGGCCGTTTTTTGGATGTCCAGATACACAGGGACTCCAAATTCCACCGACGAAAGTGGCTGGGAATGTGGCGTGTTGATGTACTGGTTGCATCATGCTTGCCACACGAGTATCTCCAGGGAAATTGTGACTGCCAGTTTTTTTAGATTTTTTTCTATTCTGCCGGATTCTCTGGGGCGTTTTCAAATGTTAGAGGCTATGGGCCTTCCGCCTGCTCCTCTTGCCTTGCTTGCCCAACTGCTCCCAGACATGGGCGCAGACTAATCCCTCTATGAGATTATCAAACTATATTTAGTCTTGAATTGAATAGGCTGCAAAAGTGTTTGCAACGAGAAAGAAATCTTTTTTATTTTTTGTTCTCATGATAGTTGTATAACTTGAGTATAAATATTTGTCTTGTTTTACAAAAACTAATATGTATAAGCTTGATCTTCCTGAACTCTATAACTGTAAGTTATATGGTTTAAATTACTAGAAAGTTGATACATTGTAAACTAAATTTCTAGAGCATGCTTTCGATGCTTTAAAATAAAACCCTTTAAGGCAGGATTAATCTGTGTTTTGGCTTTGAGGTTTAGATATAAATCTATAAGAATTAAAAAGGAAAAACAAACTACATATGAAAGATCTGCTAGAGCGCATGGAGGGAGATAGACTCAAAAGTCCAATGGTAATAATGTTCTATAAAATATATTTTCTGATATATAGTTGAGAGCTGTGGAGCTTATGCGCAATTATGGCAGGCTTTGATGCTGTAGGAATCTATTCTTTATAAAGTTGACAGATGAGCTGTTCCATAGTCATATTTTTAGAGATATATACTCATTAGGTGTTCATTTTTCACTTCTTGACTTAAAGCAGTTGTGAACAAATCTCAAATTATAAGGTGTTTTTAAGAATAAGTAATTCTAGAAAAGGGCTTACATGCTAAAGGATGAGAGTCAAGAGCGTTACACACTTAAAAACAGGATGCGTTGTCCAACACTATATTTTATTAAAATTCTATAGATGATTGATAAATATAGTGGATTCTCTACTTTTAACGAATTAGTAATGAAATCTAATAGAACCTGAAATACCTGTGAACTCACTTATTATTTATGAAAGTCATATAATCTGGTAGTATATGACTTCTTCTTTAAAGCAACCCTATGTTTTTTATTAAAGGCAAAGGACTCATTAAGGTATAATTTTATAGCTATCACATTCTTGTTTTATAAATCAATTACATTAATGGTCTCTCAACTGATTAAATCAGGTGGTTATATGATTTTAAGTCTGGGTAGATAACTTATTCTATAAGTTATGGAGTAGATGATCAAAATTTCTTTTAAGCATCAACCTGACATATAAGTCAATGGAGCATGATTAACTAAAAAGTATTACCAATGCAATGTTATATCTTTTTAATTTAAAAACTATCAGCACTTGTATCTGGTTTAATCTTTGGAGGTTTAGTAACAAAGATCTTAATAAAAAAGACTTTTTCCTTATTATAAATAAACTATGAAATATTTTAATTCAGATGATTTTCAGAGTTTTGACATTTGTGTTGTTCCAATATATCACACAGAACATTTGTGTAATACTGAATTACAATATAGAGTGTTGGACAAATAAAAGAATAATATTGTAATATGAATGTTCTGGGTTTAAATACAGGCATTAATGGTGAAAATTCCTAGCAAATTCTTGGTAGAACCCCTCGAGTTGAGGTATTGCTATTTCACCTACTTCTTGGCTAAATTAGCTGACTATTAGTAAAAAGTTTTGCCAAACCTGCGGAAGAATATGGGAGTTATACCAAGGATCCTCTGCGGCCCCTCTGCCATTAATTTTAAACACCTAGTCAGAGACGACCCCCTTTAATAGGGTTTGAGGAGGTCCACAAGGTGAAAATACATTACTCTGCACAGATTGGGTTATACTTTTTTCCTCGCCTAATGGACTTGTCCTACCTATTACTGGCCCTCCATCAGTTTTTATTGAAGCGAGGTGAGAATAAAAGCTCCAATAGGTCAAACCCCATATTTCAAATTTAGATGTTTGTAGCTTATAATGTTTTTATTTGCCCTCTCAGTTTAAGCCTCTGATTGTTTAAATACTAAGCAGCGACATATTAACACATTGTTGACTGGTGATAAGTTGACTTGTCACTGGGCAACAATGTCATACCAAGCAAAAAATATAAAAGATACAATAATATGTCAAATTTTAATTTCATTTCATTCAGCATAAATATAATTTATTGGAGTTTATTTAAAATGTTGTACTATACTTCCCTAATGATTTACAAATAAAGCCAGTCTATGACATAGATTCTGTGTAAAATTGCCAGTCAACAATGTGTTAAAAGAAGTTCTTCTTTTACCACGTTGCTGATTCTAAAAAAATTTAAACATAAATCTTCTCATTTTCTTAGTTTTAAATTTTACTAGTTTTGTTTAAAAAAGTAGACTTGTCTTTCCTCTCAAGCCTACTTTTGAATGAATTTTTGTAAAATTACAAACCAAAAAGCAATAAATATAGCTACGCCCCTAACCCACTAATGTACACGGCCCACCATCTGCTGCTCCAGTGTGGGGCAGCGGCAAAACCCCACCAATATCTTCCATTTGGGAGAAAACGCGCTTGGACTGATTTGTCCAGTCCTAACTAATAATTAGGTTGGTTCATTCCACCCAAGGATTACGCCATTCACCTCACATGATCCTAGGTTGTGCCCCGTTGCCCTTTCATCCTGCCCCAGTATCAATGTGTTTTGGCCTTCAGGTCAAATATGGGAAGTTGATCCCATATGCAGACAAACCCATAATTTAATTATCACAGGTGGTGATGCAACCTGCCAGCTTAATTGATTTTCACCCCTAAAAGAAGTACTTTACCTTGGTTCATAAGCAAAGCTGATGCTGCCACTGAAGCAATTGTGCTCCTGGTTTTCCAGAACACCCCAATTACCAAAACCAGCACCTCACTCCCCCCTGATTCCATGATGGTGGTTCAGTTCGCTAAGTTACCCACTCACCTTCCCCTGGCAGTGCTCCATCAGGAGCTGATGGCAGGTTTGGTAACCTATGGAGCTGACCCCATCCTTCAATTTGTGGTCCCCAATGGAGCCATATGACTCGCTGGGCCTCAGGATTTTGCCACAATCAGCCCTAAATTTACAAATATTGCCAACCAGATTCACCCATGCTCCTTCGTTGCTTCTGCCCCTGATCACCCATTCTGAGTCCGTGTCAAGGGTGGTCGGACCATCTGTACATCCTACTTTGAGTTGGGTCACTCAAAGAAGAGTTGCCCCTGCCTCACTGCCTCTGCCACCTCTACAGTATCAGCCGCCAACTTCTCATATGCTGGCCACCCCGCAGCCTTCTCAGAATGGGTGGAAATATTACCCCCACCTCTTTCAAGGCCTGCTGCCACTGCTGCATCTACAGCAGCCAATCAGGCCCATCCTAAGTCCAAAACCACCAATGCTCCCACCAATCAGGACTCAGCCTGGACAACAATTTACTCCTGAGCCCCAACCCAATCACCAGCCTCAGCCATCCCTATTTAGGAAAAATTGGACTTGTATGACTTGAATTAATGGTCCTCATTGAATGAAATGACGAATCAGTTAATGTGGTTAAAGACTTTGAGGTTGACATTAGGGAATCTATCCCCTACATGATCCCCATTGAGATCTTTCTGCACTTTTATGTCCTACACCCAAATGGCGATTAGTTATGGACCCAAAACTATTTCGCTGTGGCAGCTGCTGCCCAAACTGATAAATTTTTCCTCCACAATATTATATCCTGAAAAGCAATGAAACTTTCCAAAGGTCTCCCCCTTCCCATTTTTGCCCAGACCTGCCCCTCAGAGAAAAAATACCATTCTCCAACTACATAAACATGCTGTAGATGCCATTCAGAAAGTGGTTGCGGCTTTGCAATTCAAAAAAAATAACCCAAGTTAACACTGCTTTAGTTTTTAACTTCCTAACATTCGCATTAAAGCATAAAAGTGCTCTTCCACTTACCTGAGCGCCAAATATGATGATGATTTATACAAACGACCAGTTCTCTGCCATCTCACCTCCCATATTGCTGATAAACCCATACCCTTGCTCTCTTCTTTGGACCGCGCTTTGTACAATGCAGATATAATGAGCCCACGATCCCCCTTCCCCTTCCTCCATGGTAAAATAAGCGGCCCGCCGCTGTGCCACCCGGTTGGTTGTTTTTTTTTAGTCTTGCTGCTCATTTTGGCCGATTAGTTCAGGTTTTTTGGTTTTTAGGTTTGATGCTTCAGTTTCAGTAATGTCTGTCCCCTGGTTGGCATACCTAAGGTAAAATTTTCCAACTTTTTGTTTGAAAAATATTAATTAAATCCCCCATTCTCATAATAAGCAGCTGAGAGTTTTGTTACTCCTGCTCTGCTAAATTGTTGAATCCTATGCCAATAGCACCAGCGGGCATTAGTAAACGCCAGAATTAATATAAGTGGTGCTCACTACAGGTGGCTAAACATCACAAATCATACTAGTTAAAAATGAGTTTGGTGGAAAAGTAACCCCCATGACCTTTTCGCTGAACTTAAGCCTAGCTAGATACTCTGAAACATTAGTTAGCCAGTGCTTTGTCTCGTCTTAAAAGGCTTGAGCAGCACTCTTTCCAAGGCCCCTATGGGGCCTCCCCAAGCACAAAAAACCTCTTTTAGGTACAAGTTCACCCTGGGTGAGGGCGTATTGCCTCCTTTCTTTTTATGTATAAAGCTGCTAAGGAATGAGCAACTGGTCATCCGAAAATCAAGTATATATTTCCCTTCTTAAGTCATATAGCTCAGGAGATAATGGTCTAACAAATGGCCACCCTCTTTACCTAAGTGGAGGTTAACCAGCACTAAATGAGAAATTTGGCTCCTCGAAGAGTTTGAAAAAGTAAAAACAGGCTTTAATGTTCCTTATCCTGAAAAAGGGAGAATTGATCGCCTTTTTTGTTGAGCCGTTTTCATTAAGGCTCAACCTCTATTGCTTGCAAAAATGCTACCCTTAGACGATTTCTATTGTGGCTATCTTGGCTGATTTGCGTCTCATCCCTCATTGGCAATGCATATCTCTACAGTAAATCGCTTTTTCAAAAATGCACGGATATCAAAGAAGCCTTGCTAGAAGTAGCTGAAATTTATGAATTTGACCCTACCCAAGAAGCTCCAAGGCAAGCGTCTACTCTTATCCCTCTAGCCTCTTCTACAGCTGTCTCCCTCTGTAACCCTGCTCCTGTGGAGCTGCCACCTTAAAATGCTTATCCATCCTGTGAAAAACTAGAGGAAAATGACGGTGACAAAGCGGTGCTCCCCTACATCTTCCGCTCAAAAAAGCCAGTTGGTGAAGGCAGTATTCCTCTGCCTTTTCCCTCACTTACTCCAGGAGAGGTCTTCCCAAGTGATTCCATCATCCCGCCCTTCCAAGGTGATATCTCTAACTCAATAACCCGCTTCTTGAGTCATCTCTATTCCAAAACTGGTATTCATGGGGCAGCCCAAACCCCTTTGCCAAAAGCTAATAGGGTAGATGAGCGCCCCAGGGTCTCTCCAGCAACAAAAGAAGCCCTGCACTTACCTCACAACAGATGAACTCCCTTACGTACAATGATAACCCTCTGATGACAAATCAGAAGGGGTTGTTATGATGTTGGTCATTATGTCTTAGAAGCCTCTGGTAAAGTGGAGGTACCTAATAGTTTGAACCTGGAGAGAGTGGATATGTATAAGATCCCCCGTCAAACTTATTTAAGTCAAGAGTTGAGGGGTTTTGAGGGTAGTGACACTGCACGTGAAGCTGACCAGCTCATTGCCACACTGATTTTATCTACACGGTGTGTTTATAACCTTCAGTTGATCCAAGAGTGATACCCTGAAACTACCAAAAGCTTTCCTATACTCTCCGTCTAAAAGAGGTCCTCGCTCTCTCCCCTCAACTTAAGTGAAACCTTAAATAAAGTGGAGGTCGTCATTAATGGAGTGCAAATTAGGACTATCCTCGACACTGGGTCCCTAGTGAATTTTGTGCCAAAAAACTCTTTAAAAATTAAGCTAGCTCCTAACCTTTACTACATCCAAGATCTTATAACTAACTTTTGGGACCATCTAGTACTAAAAAAAAAGATCTTATAACTTCTGGTTTTCAAACACCCGCGCTATTGGAGCCTACTTTTCTCTGCCCATTTATTTTGGGAAGATTATCTTGCATGCCCAGCGGTGGCCTTGGCCAACAATACCTATGATCTACTCATTGGTACCCAGTTTATGCTCGATATAAAGGGGTTATTAGCTTAAAGCAGGGCCATTTCTCCCTGTTTAACTATGAGGTTCCTCTGATTTTGATCAATACTGAGCTTAATATAAAGGAATAAGCTTGCACAGTTAATTCCTTCTTTTGCCTTATCTCTGCATTATATGATTGTGGGATGACATAAAAAATGGTAACAAATCAGTGGACGCTCTAGAGGGTATTCCTTTTTATGCTTCTGAAAAGGTAGTCATCAAGGCTGGTAACAAAGGGTAGTTGACACGAATATTACAAATCCCGCACGAAAGCTTATTGCATCTAATCAGTGTTAAGGGTGTAAGTCCCTTAGAGCCCTAAGTTTTGACAGGTGTATTGGACCCAGCTTATCAGTGACCCACTAATCTGCTGCTGGGGAATATCACACCAAAGGATCGTGTTATAAAAAAGCACCAGGCGATCAGAAGATGCCTGCTATAACCCATTTAGGACATCAAGCAGGTCCATTGTATTGGGTCTATGGCTGTTATGGCCTTAGCCATCCAATAAATATGTACGTTGCCTACCATTCATATCTCTGATGAACTAACCCTTTGGAGCTTGATAAAGTCCACACACTTTTTAAGACCTTTAGCGACAACTAACTCAGATACTGCCTATGAGCACATGAAGCGTTGGAATCACACTATTGACTTTGGGGATGGACATCCCATCTGATCCAAACTCTACCATAAGTCAAAGGTGGAGGAGCTACAGATGTGGTTGGAGCTTGTACAGTTGCTGTACGATGGGTTATTGATGCCATCCCAAGATCTTGGTCACCCCTCTTCTACTAATAAAGAAGAAAAATGAAGGTCATTGGGTTTTATGCTCTACCGCAAATTGAACAACTTCCCAAAGAGGGATAGTTAACCTATCCATTGAATTGACGACGCTCTGGCCCAACTCTCTGGATCCAAGTTCTTTTCCGCTATATACCTGGCTTTTGGCTATTGTGAGATGGACTTTCACCACAGGATAGGAGAAGCGCGCCCTCATCTTTAGTGAAAAGCCTATTTCAACCCACTTGATTACACCAGTGGTTGTGCAATGCGCCTGCCATATTCCAGTTGGCGATGGACCATATTCTCCAAGATCTCAAGCTAAGCTGTGTAGTTGTCTATCCAATGACATCATAGTTTTCTCCAAGACCTTCAACAAGCACCTCGCTCACCTAAAGGAAGTGTTTTAACGGTTGTGGGCATTTAACATCAAGCTGAAACTTCAAATGTACTTTATTCCATAAGAGGCTGAATTCCTTAGGCACGCTATCTCTCAAGGTATGTTTTAAATCCAGCAAGGCAAAGTTGAAGCTATATACAAAATGCCTGCGCACAAAACCCTTTGTGACATACAGGTATTTTTGGGCATAAATGGAGTATTACTATCAATTTATACCACAAGTTCGCACAGCTCAGTGAGCCCCTCATACGTCTCATGGCTAAGAACACTCCATTACATTAGGCTGCTGAACTAATGGTTGCGTTCAAGAACTTATAAAACTTACTGCAACAAAGGCCTATCCTCCGTCACTCTGACTGGCAAACCCTTCTTATTGTTCACAGACGCCTCTGATTAGGGCGTTGGAGCTAAATTAGCTCATTTGGATGAGAATGGGGTCAATCATCCTGTGTTCTACTTCAGAAAATGCTCTCAAAAGCTGAAAGCAACTACATCGTTACTTAGAAGGAAATCTGTATGACTTTCTCGCTGTAAAGCACTATTGCCCTTTTATATGGGAAGTCGTTCAAAGCGTTTAACAACCACGCCTCCTTGAAGTGGTTTAATATATAAGATCTCACTAGAAGGTTATTAAGCTGGAATTTTAAAGCTTCAACACTATAATATCATCATTGAGAACCGAGATGGGACGCGCCAAATAAATGTTGATGGGTTGAACCAGCTTCCAGTCCTTCACTTAGAGAATAGTGAAGCGTAGGGTTACATGATCTCATTATTCCTGATGCATGTAACTGATTAAGACGAACCAGTACTGAAGATGCTAGCTCAGCACTCCTTCAATACCAAAATGAAAAGTGGGAGGTTATAAAAAAAAGTATGAGTAAACTGGTTGCCCTATCAGAGGCCTTCAGAGTGAGTACCTGTAATCCTGGAGTCTCATACTATCATTGGGCATGGCGGTGTACAAAAACCCTATGAGTAGGTTATATAACGCTAGTAATGGGAGGGCATCATGGAGACCATAAAGGAAGTTTAGGATCCCTGTCTAAGCTGTAAAAAGCAACTCAGTATTAGTACCTAGCATCAGTATCATATAACTACGCCCCAACAACCCTTGCACAACATGAGTTTGAACGTGGTAGGTCCTCTACCTCACACCACTGGTGGCAATCGTTATATCTGAGTCCAAATTGATCATTTCACCAAATGGGTTGAAGCTGTTGCTCTCCCCGCTCAGACTCTCAAAACCATTGCTACCTTTATATACTAGAATATTTCATGAGGCATAGTTGACCCCAAGTCCTCCTTTGTGATAATGAAAACTTTTACCTCTAGAGTAGTAAAGCTACTCGCCACCTCTATGGGAGCATAACAACTCTTCTCAGCCCACTATAACTCATCCACAAATGATGCTGTGGAAAGAGTTAATGGAACCCTGGTCTCTATACTCTGGAAAATGACCAATTCAGACCCTCTTCATTGGGATCTCTATTTGCTTGTGCCCTCATGGCCTACCATATTAGTTACCAACGCATCTTCAAGATGTCTCCTTTTCAGATACTGTAGGGCGAGAACCTGGGGTGCCATCTTTATTAGATTAAAAGATTTTCTCTGACAGGACTGACCCTAAGCATGCCATGAGAAAGTTGGCCCAACACATCATCCAAATTCAATCAGAGGCTATTTTTAACTTGGCAAAGACTCGCACTATAGAGGGCCGATCCTCTAATGAGCTTCAGCCCCCTTACTTCATTCAAGTATATGACTTGATTTTGTTTTACCACATGAAAATCATTCCTATGAGTGAGAAGCTTGGGTCTATCTGGGAGGGACCTTTCATTGTTACATATAAGCAAGAGGATGAGTACTCTATCAAATCCCTTGCTTCTGGTGTCAATGTCAACTGGTTCCATAACTGATCTTGTGCATTTATTCACCCCTTAACACTATTGAATGGGGTAATGTTGAACAATTATAAGTCTAGTATTGTAATATGATTGTTTTGGGCTTAATATAGGTAATAACGGCCAAAAAAACCCTGGCCGATTATTAGTGGAACCTCTCAAATCATGGTAATGTTATTTCACCTACTTCTTGGACAAACTAGCTGACTATTAGTAATAAGTTTTTTCCAAACACGGGGCAAAATATATAAAGTTTATTAAGGCTCCTCTGCGGCCCTCTGCCATTTAGTTCAAACACCTAGTTGGAGACTACTTCCCTTAATAGGTTTGGAGGGGGTCCCACAAGGTGTAAATACATTCCCACCCATTGACTGGGTTATATATTAAATCCTTGCCTAACAGACTTGTCCTACCTATTAATGACCCTCCATCAGCTGTTTCGTTGAAATTAGGTGAGAAAAGAGCTCCAATAGGTCAAAACATCATATCATAAATTTGGATTCTTGTAGCTTATAATGAATTACTTGGACATCTCACTTTGAGCTTTTTATTTTTCAAGTACTAAGCAGCGACATATTAATAGGGTTCTTCTTTACCCTGTTGTCAATACTAATAATAATTATTATTAAAAACTCTTCTTTCTCTTAGTTTTAAAGCTTTCTAGTTTAGATAAAAAGTTTATATATCTCCCTATTCTCATACTAAGTAGTTGTGATTTTGTTTACTCCTGCTCTTCTAAATTGTTAAATCCTGTGTCAATAGCACCAGCGGGCATTATTAAACAGCAGGATCAACATAGGGAAGGGTAAGAAAATAGTAACTTCTTTTATAGTATAAACTTTTCTTATAATAATTATAATATTTAATGCCTCTTACCTTAATGTAAAAAAGGTATTTTCAGGAGATTTGTATAAAGTGCAAAATAACATTTATTCACAGTCACTCTCGTTAAAGGTTATGATAGATTAATCTTTGAGACAAACAAACTTTTGAACTCAATAGAAATTGGATAGTCTGTGGTAAATGATTTTAGAAAAACCATGTGAGGTTTATCATCAAATAACACATAAAACAAGCAGGCCATCATTATGATGGCCTTATCATTTTTCGACCCTTCAAGGTTTATTCTAATCTCAGCTTCCATTCCAAAGCCAATGCAATGGCAGCATCTAAGCTGCCGTTAATTTTTGGAATAGTCCCCTTCCTACCATTCGAATCTGTCTCCCAGATGAGGCCACTTTAATGGTCCATTTCGTCAGGTTGCCCTCCCACCTTTTTCCCAAACGCCTCCATCATTAGTTCATGGAGATTTAGGCTGTTTACAGTGCAGACCCTGTGCTACAGTTTATGGTTCCAAAGTGGGGAGGATCATCTGCTTGGGCCTTATGCCTTTGCAACAATCTGCACATTTCATTATGACACCCATCTCATGATTCCCCCTCGCACATTGACTAGATCTATCCCTGATCACCCATTCTTGGAGTGCATCAAGAATGGCCGCGCCATTTGCCCCTTGTTCTTCAAGCTTGATCGCTTGAAGGTAAGTGCCCTATGATTACACCTCTGCCGCTTCCGCCACTCCCCCTCCAGCATTGACTTGGCTGCTGACATGCTCAAATTTTTGAGTGGAGCTCAATTCTCCCATCCCCACCCTTGGCAATTTCTAATGTGGCTTCCAAAGCCACAGCCAATCATAATTTTAAAATTTTACGTATTTGGTTGATTTACTCCAACCTGAGCTGATGGCTGAAACAGTTTCAGTTGATGTGCTTGGTCAACAGTATATGGCCAATCAGGTGCAGCCAGCTTGTCAACTCCAGTGGCTGGGCAGTGTTAGTCAAGTCGAATTCTTTTGATTGTCTTGATTAAATTGATAAAAACAACTGGTTTTATAACTCTAAATTATATTTTGCTTAGGAGGAGATTTCATTGATCCTCCCAAATTGCTCCCCCACCATTCTTTTCCTGAAAACGGTTATTCTATATATAAAAATATAGAGTAATGGCATTTGAAGCCACTGCAGCTCCTGCAAGACCTATTCTGCCAGCAACTCCATAAGGCAATGAAATTCTGGTTGAGGGTATTCCTATCTTCAATTTCCCTCATGATTTTGAGAAAGAAAAAAGCAATGAAATTGACAAGCTCATACCTGGTGCAAGCCGCGCTTGCATTAAAATGACAAAAATTTCTCTTTTAAACTCTAATTATAATGAAACCACTGGCACATTAAGTCTTTTACTTTTGTGCCAGCTCTCATCACTTTCGCTGAGCATCAACTTGCTCAATACATTAAGGCAATGGACACCGCTGGCCTCATAAACGAAGAAACCTCACAACTATACCTCCTTATGCCCCATGTCACTGATGCTCCCACCCCAATGCTTTCCGCCACGGTCCATCAGCTATAGTGGAAGCTAGACAAAAGCTTCCTTTCCTTTTTGATATGGCTTCCTAGGCTTTTAGCCGAGTGCCATAATAGGAATTTTTTATTTCTAATAATTCTTTTGTTTGGCCCATTTGCAAACAAAAATGTGTGGTGGCTCCCTCTTTTGGGTTGGGCACCACTAGTGCTAAAGAACGCATAGAACAATCATTCATAAAGTTTCCTAGGAGTCACTGAGACAAACTTTTATATCTAATTGTTAAGTTTATAATACATTCTTTTTGATAAAGTTTGTTTTCATTTATTTCTATCTCACACATTACCAATTATTATGGGAAAATAAAGTGTTTTATTAAAACAGCTTATTAACCATAATAAAAGGAAAACATGTACGTCATAGTATATAACTTCTCTATGAATGGGATAGCTTGGTAGCTTAACCTTAACAAGATCTTATAATAAGAATATTTATAAAGTATATATTAATTTAATAGAATAATAAGTACATTTATGCAATGTTACAATCATGAAATATGATTTTTATACCCAATGGTGTGGTTACAAGCGTAAAAATCCACTTAAAATAGAGATTAAATCAAGACAACTTTTTAAGAGAATCTAAAAAAAGAAAGTCACTAGTGGTTGCACTTTTTTCACTATCATTTTACTCCGTATAATGGCATAAGAAAAAGAAAGCTCACTTCACTTAGCAGAAACCATACTCTATTCAAAGATAGCAGGCAAAGATGAGGTTGGAGACAAGACTCAAATACTTAGTTTATAATTTATGGATAAATTTTGATTTCTGAGCTAGAATGAAATGTTAGTATGCCTCTAGATTCAGAGTTCTTCTCCTCAAAAGTGATCAATGGAATGGTAGAACATTTATTGACCTCCTTTAATTATCTTTGTTAATATAGAACAGCCGAGGTAAATGAGCTTTTTTGACTTCCATGACAACAGGGTACTGCTAAAGAGTAATACACCAGCATTTTAATTAAACAAGCTATACACCTAGAGCAACTCAGTGCTACTAATAGTCCACCATTTCTTGGACTTAGTCTATTACAAGTCAAAAGTCTTTACAGAAATATAAACAGATGTATTCTTCCATAATCATCAAAATTTGTTTGAAGTTAGTTGATACCGGTGGAATGACTAATTAGCACGTTTCAATGTTAACTAATGAAATTGACTGTGTTGTGCTTCCCACTTCGTTAAATTGAGTTATTTTGATGATTCTGTTATGGCTATAGTTTTCCTAGGCTAAACCCAAACAGCGATTAAAGATATTTTGATCACTGGTAACTGATGACAAGTTTGATTACTTATTTTATTGATTAATATGTAGTAACTTGACACCAGTAACTGAAGATGAGAATGTCAAGTTAACTATATTTTAAATTTAGGTTTTTTTCAGAATGCAAGTTCAGTTTTGAAACCCAATCAGTTGTTCATTCTTGGTTTTCCAGTGACTTATGACAAGGATAATTGATTTTCTGGTGAAATGCCAAGGTTTCCGTTATGAAAATTGAGTGAGGGTTTTTCTGCTTCCTGTAATTCTGAATACCAGCAACTGAAGGCTGAGGTATATGATATTTTTCATGTAAATTAATATGAAACTCACTAGCAACTATATGCTGAGGATGAGTCAAATTAATAACTAGTGTCTTGTAAGTATGTATTAGTAGGGAATGAGTACCATCAGGAATCTGACAATTGGAGGAAGTTTTGGCGATGAATGCTTATGAGTTGAAATAGCCGTGAAGCCTAGTATAAATAATTAGTAGTTCCCTCCCAATAAACATCTCTCCTGCATCCATCTTTATTTAATGTAATAATGAAAGCGGCTTGGTGGTAGATGATGGGACAGGAAATCCATGAGGCAGGTGCAGGGTGACGAGCCTGGAGTGGCTGATGCTGCCAGCTCCCAAACCTCATCTCTACAATAAACTCTCAATGAGAACCTTGACAACCGGCCACCAGCAATGATGGGCTGATGGCTGGCAGCCATAAAGGTGGTGTAGATAAGGAGCTGTGGCCACCTGGGATGTGGGGACAGACTTGACTGTGAACACCCAAAAAGGGCTGGTGATTGGTCATTGAGTGAGAAGGAGCAAGGGGTAGGATGTCTGGGATGGGGGTGAGGACCACCAATGCACTCCCAAAAGTGATCAATGGCGCCAAGAAAAGTTGTTGGTCTGCTTGATAAGTGGGTAGGACGTGGACTTATAGGGGTTTGGTACGCCTATGGAGGCGAAACAGCTAGGGTCAAGCCGTCCTCATACTATTTGTCCTGGCACACTAGTGGAATCTGCTTTTGTAAATTTCAAAATTTTTGACAGCCCTCTAAATTGTGAACTTTAGTTTAAAAACATGAGTAAATTATTGTTATACAAATTGTAACTGGTAAAGGGGAGGATACCACAGTGGTAGAATAGGGATCTCTACCGCTGCCTCCCCAAGTTCAATCCCAGTAGTGAACTTTGGGTTTGGGACGATTATGACAGTGTTGGCGTTGTGCACCGATGCCCCAAACTGAGATAGCGATAGCAAAGGCGGTCCATGGAGTTTCTGGCCTATCATACACCACGCATGGAGTTTTTCTAGGTTTTATCCTCCTTACTCATTTTCTTCACTTCCCCTCATCAGTGCCATATTGTCCTCAGGTTTACCCCACCTGAAATAAAATTTAAATTGTAACTGGTCATGGATTTCTTGGTGAACATGCATGAGATTGTATTATAATGGTCATTTAGTTATGAGAATATCTGATACCAAAAACGTGACAAAGGCTAAACCAACTAAAACTATTAGTTTTAGCACATTTTAGAACATTTAAATAGATTTTTTTAGATACTTTATTGACTACTTTTTGCGACAATAGAATCACTATATGATAAATTGGTTAGCAGTCTTAAAAACTATTAATTTTTCTGGCGCAACAAGAAATATATGTATGGACTACAATCTATGCTTCTTGTTTTTATAAGTTACTTTTTATAATAAAATTAATGTAAAGGTAGATTGTCAGGCGAACAGCAATTAAGAATTAGACTGGCCTGCCAGCCAAGGTGCCAGAGCACCTGAACGGCAAACCAGAATGCCCAAGGCACTGCTGCTGATATGACAAATATGGAACTGGAAAGGAGTTCCACCAATATCTGCCGGTGAGCCAGAATTTTGTACAGACACAAAATAAAATACCAGATGAACATGGCCGTTAACCCCAAGGGGTATGAGAGCATCCGCGGAAAAGGCGGCTTAATTCTCAACATATAAAAACTAAATTTTGGGGAGGGTTTTTTATGGAAACTTTTAAGGAAGAAAAATTGACCAATAATTTTCTCAGTGCGATGTGACTGATTAGATAGTAGTCAATTTGGAGGGGAAACAAGCTGGGATCAGGTCCCACAAGTTTGACCTAACTGGCGAATTATTCAGGAATGGGGCACAGATAATTTTTCTGGGAACTGACATCAACGAAATTGGCGACAGGCTATGTCACTGTAGGTTTGATCTTAAACATCTGAACTGAGAAGCTTTCCTGCGTTTCCAACATTTGGCGTGATGGTGTTTAGCCTGACAAGCAGCAGGAATCCCCCAAGGCTATCCCACATAGGGGTGGGCCCATTTTGTTGGGAATGGGTTTGGGACATCCAACCCGCCCATGCTTGGTCGCTGGGCCGTTCATTAAGTCAGTAGCATTAAATCAGGCGCAACACCCAATTTGCCAGCAGAAAGCTTTGAAACCTCGTCACTGGTGTCCAATGCTGTTAACTGCCCATCGGGGGTGATCCCTGACAACTTTGAAAGGGAAGAGACTTTTCTGATTGTCATGTTAACCAAATTACAACCATTGGGCATTTCAGCTGATAGATTGGTCTTCATACTTTTTTGACCATTTGAAATCTGAGCATTGGGCTGTTTGCCACTCGAATTAGTTACAATTGATTTCATTTTGATGATCTTGGCGCAGATTTCACTGATTCCTCATAGCAGTTCTGCTGAGGAGAGTGTGGGTGTCATGGAAATGGCAGAAGAAGTTTAGATTGGCCTGCCAGTTGGGATGCGTGAACTTAAAAGGCAAGCCAGAATGCCAGAGGCATTGTTGACCGTACAACTTGATATGGAGCCAAAAATGTGATACCACAAAGTGGTGGTGTAACAACAGGGTAAGGAGTACCCCAACGACAAACCACACTAAACTCATTCCCAACTCAGTGGTTCTAACTGCATGAGGTGGGATTACTGGGATAGTCTTGATAAGATTTTGGCTTATGAAGCCAACTCATTGGGGGTGATAGAGAGATGGATTCTCTCTTTCCATTGTTGTACATAGGGCCATAAGATCCCCATGTATTGTTGTCAGAAATTCATAAGAGCGGGGTTGTAAAACCAAAAGTGTCAGATTCACTGGGCCCAATCAGTGATAAAGGGAGCCATGGTGACCAAAAGAATTGGTAAAGCCCACCCAGAGTGCGGGGCGATGGACCACCAGGGAAATGCCATCTGAGATGCAGTCAAAACGGAGAATAAAGAAGATTTGATTTTATTTGGCAAAAATTTATTTGAAAAAATAAGTAAGAAAATTGACCAACAATTTTCTCAGTGCCATACAACTGTTTAAATTGTGGTCGATTGGGTAGTGACAGGATGGAGTCAGGGCCCACAAATTTAGCCTAACGGCGAATTGTTTGAAATGGGGGTTATTCTTTGGGAACTGACATCGCAAAATTTGGCAGCGGGCTGAGTCTCTGTCAGTTCAACCTCAAACGTCTGAATCAGGGATTGACTATGTTTCTGACGATTAGTATGATGGCGTTTGGCTTGATGGGTGATGGGAATCCCCCAAGGCCTTCTATTATAGGGACGGGTCCATTTGGTTGGGGATGAGTTTGGGATGGCCAACCTGACCGCGCTCGGTCATTTGACTGTTTGTTCAGTCAACAGCAGCACATTGGGCGCAAAGCCCAAATTACTATTTGAGGGCTTCAAAACCTTGTTTATTACGCCTGATATTTGTTCAACTGGTCTGGAGATTGAATTGGAACTGTCAGGTAATCCAGCCAATATCTCATTCTTCATGCTTTTACAGCCATTTGAATTTTGGGCATCAGCCAGATTTCTGGCCAAATTAGATCTGACCAATTTCAATTCAGTAATCTCAGCAAAAATTTCACTAATTCCCTGCAACAGTTCTGCCGAGGTAAGTGTGGGTATTGGGGGTGGGATCCAAAGTGGACGAGCTGTTACCCATCGCTCATCTACAACATGAGCAAGGTCGCCCTGAGTGATGAGAGGTACCGCCATCCTCTCTAGTGTCTTTTTATTCAGGAATGGGAAGATGACCTGATTGAGAGTAAAAGGATGTTCCCTGAGACTTACATTACCCTTTCCTTTTTCCAAAGGAATGGCACCCCCACTGGGAAATTGCACCAGAGCCACATTCTTGTGTGCTTTAGGTAGCTTAATAGCCATAATTGTCACAATTTTTGAGGAGGGCGGGGGGCCCCAGGGTGGGATGTATGGAAAGCTTTGACCAGGGCCATGCAATTCATGCAAACGCGCTCCTTGAACCAACTATTTTTGTAGGCCAGGTATCCTTTCCAGACCACGAGATATTGGATTGAACATCATGACTTGTGAGATGCCAAGAAACTTCTACCTCAGCTTCTTCCTTGTTATTGATGACGATCAGTTCCAGGTCCGTGGGAATTACACCCTTGAAGGGTGACAATTGGGAAAAATGGAATAGTGGGTGCTGCTTCTAATGCGTGGGAAGCTTCAGGTGGAATGCCCCGTTACCCAATACTTCCTACACTAAGTGAGGACCCAAATGCTTACTGGCGAACTTGTGGGAAGGGGTTTGAATTTTGCAAATGACGGGTATCAAGCGTGATGTATGAACCCACCATAAAGTCATGACCCGGAAGGCGCTTACAGTCTGCAAATTGCTTATAGTCATCAATGGCTTTGGTGAGGTGTTCCCGCACTAAGGCTTGAGTTGATCAAATATGGCTAGCATGATCTGCGGCAGCTTGAACCTCAGGTCGCAAGCATGCCCCAACTGAAAATGATGGGTTATAGCCCAACATTGCTTCATATGGTGAAACCCCTGTGGATGCATTAATCCCGTTATTGTATGCAAAATGAGTGAGAGGTAAGTCACCGGACCAAGTATCCTTCACTGCTGTAGCATAGCAACGTAGGTACTGTTTGAGGACATGATTAACCCGCTCAGTTTGACAGTCAGACTGAGGGTGATACGCCGTGGATTGACAGGGGGTTATCTTCAGGATCGATAGGAGTTCACTACAAAAGCATGCAGTAAACTGAGTACCCCAGTCACTAACAATTTCCTGGGGAATACCAAACATCGAAAACACATGTCATACAGAAAAATGGGCAGTTTCTTCCAACATAATCGCAGAAGTGCAAGGGATAAAAGGGGAAAATTTTGTAAAGCGATCCACCACTACCATTACCACTGTGAACCCATTAGAACAGGGGAGATTGACAATAAAATCTACAGACACCGAGGTCCACGGACCTTCCGCCTGCTGTAAAGGGTGTAGGAGGCCATTTTTACTGGAGCGATCTGACTTAGCCCTAGCACAAGTAACACAATTGGCGATCCAAGCCAGAACCTCTTTGGTCAGTCCTGCCCAATTGAAGGTTCACTTGATCAGATCAATGCATTTCTTGTTGCTGAGTGTGTCCAACCGTGGGAGGATCATGGTGTGCAAAAATACTTTTGGGCGAAAGGGGGGGAACCCACACATGAGAACGAAAGTAAATGAGCCCCTCTTCTAAGGAGTATAGGGAGTGTTTGGGACTCAAGTGAGTCAACTGCTCGACCAACTCCACGCCCTCAGGGCAGGCCATTTGAGCGGCTAACACCTGGGCCAATAACGGATCATTGGGAGATAACGTGGTGGAGGAAACAACAGAGGGAACAATCAACAGAATCTGAGTGGCAGGGATCACGGTAATGTGATCCACTTCCTCAGGTTCCAAGGGACAGTGAGCAGGGCTACGGCTTAGGAAGTTGGGAAGGACATTAAGCGCACCTTTGACAAATGCATATTTGAAGTTGAAACTGCACAGGTCCCAATAGGTTCAGGCCTGACGGTGCACCAATTTTTGAGGTTTGCAGAAATACAAGAGAGCCTGGTGATCCGTACAAACCAATAGCTCACGACGAGCATCCTGTAACAGGTATTACCAATGAGTTAAAGCCCATGCAACAGCCGCCAGTTCCTTGTTGTAAATGGCCCAAGACTGCTCCATAGTATTGAATTTTCGGGAAAATAAGTGACTGGATGTTCAAGACCATCGTGGTCCTGAAGCAGCACCGCGCCCACTGCTACCAACGAAGCATCACATGTGACAATATATGGTTTGGTGGGATTGGCGTGTTTCAAAATGGGAGGAGACACAAACACCCCTTTGATTGATTTAAACGCCTGCTGGAATTTGGGGGTCCAAAAAAATGGTACAATTTTCCCAGTGAGGGGATGGAGTGGAGCGGCCAACTGAGAAAGTGCGGGGAAAATTTTTTCAAAAAAATGATAGTTCCCAAGAAACTCCAAAGTTGCTTCTGTGTAATTGGAGTTGGCCATTCTCGGATCACATCTAATTTGTTGGGAGGAATAGTGACACCTTCTTTAAGAACCAGGTTTCTGAGAAATGTGACCTCTTCCTTATGAAACTTGCACTTGGAAGCTTTGAGGAACAGCCCTGCTTTATGCAGAGCAAACACCCCCGCTTCCAAGTCGATAGCATGTTGTTTGGGAGTTGGGGAATGAACTAGGATATCATCAATGTATGCAATAGCACAAGAGAACCGGAGATCCCCAACGCGTTGTCAATAATTTGGTGAAACGTAGCAGGAGCATTTCCAACCCAAAGGGCATTACGCGAAATTGAAAATGCCTCACTTCATCCAGATTGCAGTCAACCATTCCTGTCCTTCCATCACCCAAATTTGGTTGAAAGCGTTCACCAGATCCAGTTTTGAAAACACACTAGATTTGGCAATCGCCTGACTGATTGTCTGCTCTAAAGGAAATGGATAGGGATCAGTAACTGTTATTTTGTTCAGGTGACTGTAATCTATGCAATGATGGAGTGATCCATCTATTTTTCTTGCAAATACAATAGGGGAGGCGATGGGAGAGGTTTCTTTGAATAACCAACCTTTTTTTAACATATCATCCAACCAGGTGTTGAGTGCAACCTCTTCCTCCGCTGTATGAGGGTACAACGGGCAGTTGATGTACACCAATTCCATAGTTGTCCGAAATCCACAATCATACCTAGAATGTTTTGGCAGATGGTCCACTTTTTCCATGTCGAAGATTCCTAAGTATTGCATTAAGCTTTTGGGAAAATCAGCCGGAATGCCCATGGAAGTAACTAAGGTAGTGATGGAGCTGGTCCCTTGTATTTTTTTGAGGGTGTTGATCAAAGGGAACTCTCCCTCTGAATCATCATTGGTAAATGACAATGTATTTGACTCTAAATGGATCTTCACATGTTGTCAACGCCACCATCCCAAACCCAAGATCACCGGGAATACCAATTTCAGCATGGCCAAAAAATGATCACAGAAGTTATATTGGTGGATTGAGAAGTGTATCAGCTGGCAAATGATATATGAAGTCTGGTAAGCAGATGAGGCCACCATTACTGAGGAGCCCACATCCATTTCCAATTTTAATTGCTGTGCCAACTCAACACTCATGAAGTTCCCCAAAGCTCTGGTATCCACCAGAGCTTGAAGGAGACATGATGTGGACTAAT
Source organism: Massospora cicadina (assembly GCA_022478985.1). Lineage (NCBI taxonomy): Eukaryota > Fungi > Entomophthoromycota > Entomophthoromycetes > Entomophthorales > Entomophthoraceae > Massospora > Massospora cicadina. The sequence continues at coordinate 143,690 of JAKSZP010015800.1, forward strand.
ACTGATTTTCATGGGGACAAGGAAATAAGCGGAATTCTGTTTATTTGGAGATTTGACTGACTCAAGGATGACTGAAGAAATAATGGGTATGTTGGACCAGGGTCAGCATTTTTAGCTGGGGTAAAAATTGGAAGTACAAGTGTGGGAGAAATCATTTCTTCTGTCTGGGCTTGAACAGAATCATTCATAGTTGAACTCTGGAAATGCCAACTTGGACTCAGAGGTTATGGCAGGATTGGGACCCACTTCAACTGCTATTCTGGTGTCAGGCGAATCATCTACATCTTTTTTAGGAAATCATATCATAAAGTTCCCCTACTGATGCGGGGAAATGTGGCGAAGTAATGCTTTGATAGTAGTTGCGGTGGCACATATTTGATTTACTGATTCCTGGATGGTAGACCAGACCACGTGATGAGTGGAAACCAAATCCAAGCTCGCTCTAAAGACTGCCTGAAGCATATCACTGATAGGTCTAATGTGGAAGCCAGCTCATGAAAGGTAGAAATCAGAGAAGCCAAATAGGGGCTTCAGCCATAGTTAGGAGTAGTCTGAATAAGTGGTCTAATTGGGACACATGGGGTTTTAAAGCAGCTGATACAACAGCCATCAGGGGAATGGGTCTCCTTCTTGTGAGGAAGAACGCAAAGACTTCTCACCCAATGGCGGGCATCTCCATCCACAGCGTCTAACAATGTGAGACCTTGTTGGGCATGAGATATCGCAGAAGCGTTACTGAGTGCAATTGTTGTCCAAATTTGTACTTCAGCAAGAGCATCAAGAACCTGATTGGCGATCGCTTGGGAGGGGATACTTGATCCTTTTCCCAGGCCGGAGGAAGTATGAGAAGATGAAGTCTGCACCTCTTGGGTGGCTTAAAGAAAGTTTCCAAAAACAGAGTGGATGCTTCTCCCAAAGTTGGAAAGTGACCAAACGAACAACAAACAACACAACTGATTGTACATTCATCTGGTAGAGGGTAACCACTGCGGCGCCCAATTTGAAAACCAAGGCGGAAGTGGCTGGAAGTAATGGTTGGTCAATTATGTCATGGAAACAGCAGAAGAAGTTTAGACTGGCCTGCCAGTTGGGATGCGTGAACATCCAAAGGCAAGCCAGAATGCCAGAGGCATTGCTGACTTTATGACTTGATATGGAGCCAGGAAATGTGATACCATGAAGTGGTGGTGTAACAACAGGGTAAGGAGTATCCCAACAACAAACCTCATTGAACCCATTCCCAACTCAGTGGTTCTCACTGCATGAGGTGGGATTACTGGGATAATCTGAGCGAGATTCTTGGCTTGAGAGGCCAACTCATTGGGGGCAATAGGGAGATGGATTCTCTTTTTCCATTGTTGTACATAGGGCCATAAGATCCCTGTGTATTGTTGTCAGAAATTCATAAGATCAGGGTTGTAAAACCAAAAGTGTTGGACTCTCTGGGCCCAATCAGCAATAAAGGGAGCCATGGTGACCAAAAGAATTGGTAAAGCCCACCCAGAGTGTAGGGCGATGGACCACCAGGGAAATGCCATTTGGGATGCGGTCAGAACGGAAAATAAAATTTTTTGATTTTTTTGGCAAAAATTTATTTGGAAATTAAAGTAAGAAATTTCGACCAACAATTTTCTCAGTGCCATGCAACTGATTAAATAGTGGTCAATTGGGTAGTGACAGGATGGGGGCAGGACCCACAAATTCAGCCTAACTGGTGAATTGTTTGGGAATGGGGGGTTTATTCTTTGGGAACTGACATTGCAAAATTTGGTGGCGGGCTGAGTCTCTGTCAGTTCACCTCAAACGTCCAAACCAGGGCTTGACTACATTTCTGACGATTAGCATGACAGCATTTGGCCTGATGGGCGATGGGAATCCCCAAGGCCATCCCTTATAGGGATGGGTCCATTTGGTTGGGAACAGGTTTGGGACAGCCAACCTGCCTGTGCTCGGTCATTTAACCATTTGTTTGGTCATTAGCAGCACATTGGGCGCAACGCCCTAATTACTATTTAAGGGCTTTAAAACCTCGTTGATAGCACCTGATATCTGTTCAACTGGTCTGGAGATTGAATTGTAACTGTTGGGCGATCTGGCCAATATTTCATTCTTCATGCTTTTACAGCCATTTGAATTTTGAGCATCAGCCAGATTGCCAGCCGAATTAGATCTAACTGATTTCAATTTGGTAATCTTGGCACAGATTTCACTAATTCTCTGCAACAGTTCTGCTGAGGTAAGTGTGGGTATTGGGGTTGGGATCTGAAGCGGACGAGCTGTTACCCATCACTCATCTACTACATGAGTGAGGTCGCCCTGAGTGTTGAGAGGCACCGCCATCCTCTTTGGTATCTTTTTATTCAGGAATGGGAAGATGACCCAATTGAGGGCCAAAGGACATTCCCCGAGACTTACAGTATCAGTCAGTTGAATAAAGGCTAGGCCCACCTTAGGAGAGGGGTCCCACCTTCTAGGGAGTGCCGTTGTACTATCGTCCAGGCAAGGGATAATAACCATGACTTCTCCAGGAAACTTCACGTGCATGATAGAGTCCTGGAGGTTAGTGGAGAAGCCAAAATGGCGCCACCAGCCAACCCTCAAAATAACGGGATATATGAGGTTCTTAAAAGAGATGAAGCTCTTCACAAAGTACCCATAGCCTGAAATGAAGGAAACAGGTATCAATACACAATAACTCAGAATGATTTGAGATGCTCACCCTTCACAAACTGACCAGCCCCTAGCTTAAGATCCAGGGCCTCCGCCAGCTCTTGATGAATAAAGTTTTCAGTAGTGCCAGTGTCCACCAAAGTGAGCGCTAGGAAATTTATCCCTCAGAGGAAAAGTTAGCCATGAACAAGAAATAAGCAGAGAAGGGTTTATTTCCCACGGAGCCAAGGGAGGACAGGATGTCTCCAAGCCCATAGGGCGGAGTATAAGTGAGAGTACCCCCTGAGGAATCCACAACATATGACTTCACATTGTCAGTGAGTTGCCCGCGGGACTTGAATGGTGTAGGGTATTTTAGTGCTCTATGTTCAGCGTAGGGAGATCCTCATCACAAGAAACTACACCAGTCAGGACAGCCAAGCTTTTGGTGGGGTCAGCCATGGAGAGCTCCTCATCAATTATCTTCTCATGGATCTCTACCTCTTTCTGGATTGGGTCAGCCATGAGAGGTGATTCTACAGTGATAGGGAAGAGTTGTTCACCTGGGCCAACTGGGACGACTGGTTGGAAAAGAGGCATAGGTTCTAAAACAGCAACTGAAGGTTCGTGGATAGAGTGAAGTGAATGCTCTGAACAAATGGGTTAGACTTATTAACCTCTCTAATTTTGAGGACAAAAGCGAGGGGTACTCTGGTGTGCAGTGGTGCAGTGCCAGTAGTGAGTAGACATCCACCTATAATGGAAGTTTCAGTCTCACATTACAGTGAGCTCACTGCTAGTTCCAAGTGGTACTGGGATAGTATATAATGCAGGTATTCTAAGGTTAGCTTGAAAGTGTCATAATGGCCAGTGTCTCAGCTGGATATGTCACCATGGGATCTGATACCTACTGGTGCCTCACGGCTATGGAGTCGTCAAGCTCTAAGATATGAAGTTCCATGGTGCAATTAGGATTGGTAACACAAGGGTGTTAGATAACAGGGACGAAAGGATGGAGCACGTCCCAGATAAGAAGGGTGGAGGATTGTCCCTTATTCCAAGGGCAACTCCAGTATTATCTAAAGAATTGCGGAGAAAGGCCATTTTAAACTGTTCAAAAGATTCCGACCTCAATGCTCTCTCTTAAAACAGGCATAAGCACTTAGCTGTAGTGAGGTCTTTGGGCCAAGTGTACAAAGCAGTTATAGTCATCAAAGTAACTGCAGGAAACTCATGGGGCTTGACAAAGGTTTCCAACGCTGGGAGAGATTCCAGGAGAGAGCTATTATTCTCACCAGCGGAGAGTAACCATTAATGAGCTCCCTCTGAAATCTCACGGAGCAGTATCTGGAAAAGGAGGACGACAGCTAAATCCTTGCCTTGAGACTTCTTAATGGTCCCTAAGGCTAAACAATGTGTTGAAGATCACCTTTTTATATTTGGAATCATGTTAATAGTGGAGTGTGGAGAGTGAGGCTGGTAGTGGCAGGTACTGCACACTTCATAAGCGTCTTGAGTGAGGGGAGCTGCACAACACCCTCAACACACCCTTTGAAGAAGGTAACAATCAAGTCCATAAGGGATACAAAAGTACCAACCCAGTGAACCTCTTCAATGGGTGACAAATCTGTTAGGATTAGATAACTCTAGCCACCCAACAGGAGAAGAAACTCACAAAAAATCAAAGCTTATCTCAGATAATGTCAGGAATAATGGAGCTCAAAAGTTCATGGAAGGAAAGCACCAGGCTAAAGATGTAACAATAAGGCCAAGCTGATCAACAAAATGAAGCAATGTCCCAGTTGATCTGGTTTATGTTCCCATATAAATTTGGTGAGAAAAATGCACACCAAACTGGCCACAACCATCAGGGAAAAGAGTCCCTGAGACCTTGGAAATTGGTGTAAGAATTGGTGTGAAAAGTGGTGAAATAAGATTTGGCAGAGTTGGTGGAATAGGCTGCAGAGTGGGTGGAATAGGCCATGGAGTGGGCAGAGGGTTTTATCCGCTGGGGAGCCAAACCAGAGCAGGAAACGGACTTCAGCCATTGCCAAACTTCAAACTGAGGTATTCGTTTAGAAAATTACTAGAAAAGTATGAGAATACTTTCACAAAAGTACCAAAACTTTATTAAAATTATCTGAATATCTAGAAAAGCAAAGCCTAACACAGATGGGATCTAAAAATTTAAAGGGAAGTTTTGTGATGATTAACCAATGATTACAAATTACCATGCAATTATTAAAATCTGATTTAAGCTGTAAAATTTCTATTTCTCATAGTTTATTATTTTATAAATTTGGCTGAATTCTGTAAATTCATATTGCTTGATTTTCCTGATTTTTTGGTCATTTTCCACCGGATTTTCTGCCTCAGATGAGTCATTTTCCTCAGCCCTCGCAGACAAAGCTGGAAACCATTTTCTGTAATGATCTTAGAAAATTCTTTAGTGACTTTTAGGTGTTCTGGCTTTTGCTTTAAGGGCTTGTTTGACCTTGCTTTGGAGGGGCATTTAACACCAGAAAAATGTCACTAGTTATGACAATCTACGCAATTTAATATTATATTAGCCATCAGAAAGGGCTAATGAATGTCAGCGTCCCAGAAACTGTTCACTATTGGATCAAGGGAATCTAAATTTATTGAAACTTGAAAGAAATATAATAGTATATTTTAAAATATTCCAAAATTAAATTAATTTGCCAATTTAGTCTCATTAAAGAAATAGAATTACTTCCATCGTTGTAACAAATTCCTAAGTGTCAACCTTAAGGAAATTCATATATGATCAATGATTGTCACACACACTAAGAAGAAGACCGTATGTGATTTTAAAGTGGTTGTTAAATTGATGTTTATATTAAATACATGTCCAATGAGAAAATTATCAAAAGTGTTCATTCAAATTTCTAGGCCCTACTATAACACTTAGCCTTCTTCCTAAGGGATTTTTAAAAATAAAATTATTTAAGGTGGGTCACCCCTGGGACAAATATACTGCACTGATAATTTTTCTTGCCAGTACAGGCTTTGAACTTTAAACCTGCACCAGAGGGAAACAGTTTTACCTGAAAGGCTAGCCACCCTTCTTCTTAAGGTAACTTTTCTGAATAATGAATTGGGTCAAGAAAGAGTTATATTTTAAAATTTTTAACTATTATAGCAAAGAAATTAACTTCCTTTTTTGCTTAAATGTAGATTGGAAAATGCATGCAACTAGTTTCTTAACGTGTTGCTGTCTGCCTACCCTTCAACCCTTAACCAATCCAGAATCATTGAATGCCATTACTCACTTTTTTATAAAACATTTTTTTAAACGGGTACCATTATTCCTATTATACCCATTGTACTTATTATACCCATTGTATTACCTGTTGTTTGTACTTCAAGAATCAAAAAATCAATATTCTGAGGCTTGGAGGTTAAATATAAGTATTCCTTGTTATTTTCTTAAAAAATATCGCTTTTTGACCAAAAAAGTATTCTATATTCATTCCTGGACTAAATTTTTACTATATCTGCAATAGTAGGAATTAAATATTGGATAGTGCTTCTATACAATATTCATCAGATTAAAAAACTTTAGGGGATATAATTAAAGAATTAAGATTGTCTGAGAAAAATCAAGGAGGAACATGACCTTTGCAGTAGTATTCATTTGTTGCGCACTAAAGGCAGGTTACTGTATGATAAGAGCCCTGTCAGGTTTTGGGGGAGGAACTCCAACCCAATCCCTATTAACAGGGCCCCAAAGCCCCCAGCGAGTTAAGAGGCCATCAAGGCCCAAAGAAAAGCTAAAAATGGAAAGGAGATTGAGAGAAAATGGTAAGTCTATTAAAAGGATCCTCAAGGTATTTATATGACCTCAAGGGGTCGTGAAGGAAAGAATTGGAAAGTTCAGACATTGATTGCTGACAACAATTTAGAAAATGAACAAATATTTACAATGAAATGGGCGCATCCTCAGCATAAGTTGCCGGTGCACCTGAAAAGGATAATTGATTGGCTGCGAGCACCAAAAGGGATTTCATTGCAACCCATTTGAGTGGTTGGCACCCTTGTTATTAGTTGCCAGTACCTTATTCAAATTAAAATAATAATTTAATTATTGGGGCTGGTCCCTGATACTTCAGATTGGGCTTACCCCAGGTTAATGGGAGCCCAATCCAGCATCTGCCCGTAGGCAGGTTGAGACCCCTAGTTGGGGCTTCCCCCAATTAAGGGAGAATACTGACAAGCCCCAAAAAAGTGACTTTCTTTACCCATCTGTGACAACCCCATCAAATTCTGAACCATAAGGGCAATCCAGTTTAGCCCAAGCTTCAAGGTTAACTCATATTGTTAGAACTGTAACAGCTGGAGAGAATTTAATCAATGGTAAATTAAAATTGACTTTTAAGAGCTTTAATACATTGAATCTTGTAAATAGTCTCAACTCCATGAAGAGTTATCTGGGTAATCAGTCATTCAGTTCAATACGTACTGTGGCATGTTAATTGGAAAGTGAATTGTAAAAAGGAAGTATGATACACAAGGTCAATATACTTGCAGCCTTTGGTATCAGTGCACCTGTCAACATTGTGCCATCAAAGCTCATGAAGTGATTGAAGTTATCACTAGATATTAATCACTAAGCCAATTTAGAAGCGTCAACCTTAGTCATATATAGTGTTTTTGTGCATATTCAGAACTACCTTTATAATTTTTAAGCGTCATTTTGTCTTCCCCAGTTGTAATTCTTAAAACCCCATTATATCCATCCAGGAACTCAATTTCTTGTGGAGTTTGAGAAGCTTGATTTCAATAAAAGTTCAGTAAGTGTCAGGCTTTGCCCTAATATGATTGACACACCAAACTTAGATCCCATTTCTATTATTATCATCTAACTTGAGGCAAGCTAATATGTACTTTTAATATCTTTTTAATTGTTACTTAATTTATCCTAAGGCCCAAAATAGTTACAAATTTTATGTTACTAGAACCAATCAATATTATTTATAATTTTGCCTTCTTAAACAATAAATTTTGTGATAAAACATCTCTAAACTAATTTACTAGCAAGTAAGATAGGCTAATCCCTATATAAATTTACCTTCTTAGTTCTATTAAAAAATACCTTTTTTAGCACTAGTGGTGCCCAACCCAAAAGGGGGAGCCGCCACGCATTCTTAATTGAAAATGGGCCAAACAAAGGGATTAATATAAATAAAAAAGTTCCTAATATAACCCCTAGGTTATCAGCCTAGGAAGCCATATCAGAAGGCGAGGAAGCTTTGGGGAAACTCTTTTCTGGCGCTTGCTTTAGCTGGTGGACCATGGCAGACAACATAGTGGTAGGGGCATCAGCAACATGGGGCATGAGGAGGTATAGCTGCGGGTTTTCTTTGTTTATAAGGCCAGCAGTATCCATCGCCTCAACGTATTGAGCAAGTTGATGCTCATTGAAAGTGATGAAAGTTGGCACACAAGTAAAAGACTTAATGCGCTGGCGGGTTTGGGGATAGTTGGGGTCAAAAAGAGAGTTTTTGATGCATCGATGCAAGCATGGCTCACACTAAAAGCGATCTCCTCATTCTCATAATTTTCATCTTCCTTAAAATCATTGGGGAAATTGAGGATAGGAATACCCTCAACCAGGGGTTCCATCGCCCCATGGAGTTGCTGGTGTAGTAGGGTGTTGGCAGGAGCAGCAGCGGCTTCAATTGTCATTTTTTTCTATATTTGAATAAACTGGAAAACCGTTTTTAGGGCGAAAATGGTGGGGGCGCAAATCAGGAGAATCAACAAAAAATTCCTTTAAAGCAAAATTAGGCTTAACATTATAATCCCAATCCAAATCATCAGTCCAATAGAGCGTTTCAAATGGATTTAAATTAGCTATTACTGGCCCAGCCACTATAGTTGGCAGCACCTGATTGGTCATGAGCTGTTGACCATGGCAGCTCAGCTGAAACTGTTTCAGCCATTTGCTCAGGGCGCCATAATTTGACTAAACTTTTTAAATTTTTTAAAATTTTGATTGGCTGCGGCTTTGGAATCCATGCCAAAATTTGCCAAGTTTGGGGTGGGAGGATCACGCCCTATTCAAAAAATTGGGGTGAGACAGATACTGGGGAGGTGCCAGAGGGGGAGCAGTGGATGCTGCAGAAGCAGAAGCCATAGGGCACTTGCACTTTGAGTGATTGAGATCAAAACATTTGGGCAGATAGCGCGGCCATTTTTGATGCATGCCCAAAAAGGATGATCAGGGGCGGACCTGATCATGGTGTGGGGGAATCACAAAATGGGTGTCATGATGAAATGGGCAGATCTTCACAAAGGCGCGAGGGCCTGCCAGATGATCCACCCCATGGGGCACCACAAACTGCAACATGGGGTCTACACCATAAATGGCCAAACCATCCATGAGCTCATGGTGGAGGCGTTTAGGGGAAAGGAAGGAGGGCAACCCAGCGAACTGGACCACCAAAGTGGCCTCATCCGGGAGCTGGGTGTGAACAGTGGGCAAAGGAATTTTTTATAAATTAATTGCAGCTTGGCTGCTGCTGCTGCATTGGCTTCAGAGTGGAAGCTGAGGTCAAATTACCTCTTAAAGGGGTGGAAGTCAATATAGCTGGCAGGTTTGAAAACTGCTGTGGCCATCTTGATGATGGCTGCGCTTGCATATGGGAAGAGATTCCCACATCTGACCCAGAGGCTGAAATGAAAATTGCTCCATGGGAGCACCAAAGGGCTCCAGAGCACCGCCTGAAAGCTTGCGAGGTGGTGGGCCAAGTCCCAAGGGGGGACATAACACCTGGTAGCATTGGGAAGGCTAGCAGAGCCAGCCCAGGCGTGCTTTGGTGGCAGCTGAAAGATGCCAGATGGTGGCGCACCACCATCCCAAGACAGGGCAGCAGGTATCAATTGCATCAACATTGTAAGCTTTGGCTCAATCAAGCAGTCATTTTTTGTATTTTTTAAAAAAGCTGAATTTGGCTTCAATCTAGGTATTGAAGTGAAAGATAGATTTTCTGTTAAGATAAATACCCAATTCTAGCTTTACTTTACTTTTATCTAGCTTTGCATTAATATGGGAACACCTTTATCTATTGGTTGCTTACCTTTATTTTATGGAAGAACTATGATAGTAAATTATGATCTATTCTCAGTTCTAAGAGATTGTGCGCCAAACGTTTATTATATCTCTGAAAGTTATTTATTTTCAAGCACTATAAGCAGTGTTGATCTTAGGTCTTATAAAAGTTACTTTTTACGCTTTACATAATTTGGGTTTTTTAGTAGGAGTTCATTTTCTTGGGACCTCTGAATCAAATCACAGTTAAGTCCCTAATAATTTATCTTTACTGGAATCCATTTTTGTTGTTTTACAGCTCTCAACGCTTTTCCTTAGCCATCAGGAAATATTATCTTTGAATTTCTAGCCTTTATTTTGCTAAGTTTCAGCATCAAGTTATTAATAAAGCTGGACTATTGCTATGCTTCTGTACTACTTTCTATTGTCTCTACAAGAAATCTTTGATAAGCTGCCTTCAGACCCTGCAATCCAAAAGTAATTCTTCTCAAGTAAAAATGCACTAGTATCACATGATGATGAGAAGAAGGAGCATAATAAATGGGTGTCTTGTAGAAACTGCTAGTTATTAGACCCAGTCACTATACATTGAGATTAAAAACAAACAACTACCTGCCACTTTTAAGATTGACTCATGACTGCCCTTTTACGCCATTGATAAAAGGATTATCATCCTGAGGAACAGAAAATATTGCTTTTCAACATCAGCATGAGTATAATAAGAATAGAAAAATGCTCTTAATATGCTGTCCTTTTGGAGTTAGATATCAATAGCCTCAAGAAATTTAGGATTCTATGAATCTTCTTACTAACGAAAGGTCAAGGTTCACTTGAAAAATATAGTAAAGAACCCTGTACAAGAAAAAAGGGTCATTTAGTAGTAAGAGCAAAGATGAATCAATATGATGATTTACATCAGTCCAAATTAAAGCAGGTGTCACGGATGAGGCCACAACTGGTAAAGAAGATCATTCCCTAACCAGTGGAATGACTGGAATTGACACCCAAGCCGGTGGAAATACAGGCAACCAACTTACCATGGATGTGGGCAATTGAATCCCAATTATAAATGTGGGTGAGCAAAGGAATTTTCAACAAAGTTAGGATGACATCATGAAAAATAATATTTGCCTTGATAAGTTAGAGGATTTAATTTTATGAAGATGATGCCTTGCAAAAAAAACATAAAAATTTGACCCCATTTATACCTTGGGGGCCAAAATAATTTTCATTCCACTGATGATGCTACAATGAGCATACTGAATTAAGCCAATAAGAGCGTTTGATGATTTAAAGTAAATAATACCAAACAGGCAACCTATTAATTTGAGAGTTGCTCAAAACCATGATGTGAGGCACATAGTAGGAGCGCCATTGCTCATTCCTGAAGTTGAGAAGGGTATTACCAAATTTAGCAATCAACTAAAATTATGAGATAATACAATGGTCCAAACACCAAAAGTAATAAATTAGTGAAAGGGCCACTGAACATCCAGGTTTTGGGATATCCACTAAAAGACGGAGCTTGCAGCTACAATAATTAGTCCAAATGAATGAAGCTACAAAAGCAGCAGTCAGAAGGCGTATGACTATGGAATTTTCAAAGCTCCCAATGTTGAAACACATATTCTCAAGTATTTTCAATATCTAATTCATATTTATATCTTTATTTCTACTTGAAGTATAAAATGCTCCACTTTTTGTCTTAGTTAAAACCCTATCTAAATAATCTCAAGTTTATCCCTTTACTAGCACTCATAGTTGCTTAAGAGATTTAATCACCACTAACCAGTTTGGGACTAATCAAATATACAGAATATAGTAACCTGTCTGAGATATGCTCTGTTTGGAAGAAGACACTCTATTAGGATATTCTGGAGCTGAGCTTCCAAGGGAGAGGTTGGATTGGCTTCCATTGAGTCCTGAGGGCCACATATTACAAACATGTCTAAGAGTGTCTACAAGAGTTTCGCCATGGGAGTTAAGTGTTTATCAAAGTGATTGATGCTACAAGGGGTAGAATTAGAGAAGAATTTGCTCTACAAGGATGATTGTGATTTTAGAAAAGGTTGTTTAATGTCTAATCTGCGTGGAGTAGACCCCTGAACAGCAAGTTGCCTCACATATGAAGCAAGATGAGGTTGGCGAGCTGACTGCAGGCATTATAAAGATTGGGTTACAGGAGTCAATTGAACAAAAGTAAGGTGAAATTGAAGAATTCCTGGACTAATATGAGCACATTTTAAGTACAGGGTCTAACTAAGGTAAACTTTGCAAAGAAGGAGTCCACAGTATTAACACTGAAAATGCCATTCACTTTCAGTCCAAACCTTACAAATGGTCCAAGAGTAAAAGAAGAAGTTATTTTAAATGAGTGTAGCCGCTTATGGACGCTAGGCTGATACACCCATCAAAGAATCTTTATGCTCTATTCCATCTACTAGTGTGAAAGAAGGATAGTACCCATGGAATACTTATGGATTATAAATAATTCAAAAACCTAACATATAAGGATCTATATCTTTTGTCATGCATTAATAGTGCTTTGAAATGACTTGGATGCTTGTGATACTCCTTTGCAATGGACACAGCCGGTGGCTATTAAAAAAAGGAGTCATGAAAGAGGACTACAAGAAGTGCACACAGATAACCAGCCAAGGTCTTTATTAGCTAACACATATGCCACGTGGCTTATACAAATCCCTTGCTAAGTTGTAATGAGTTCCTGACCATATATTAGGAGACTTGAGAACGTCAGAAGAGCATCTCTTTGAACAAAATTATGGTACACAACAGAAAATATATGAAGCACATCAAACATAAGGTAAGTTTTCACCCAGTTAAGCCAGAATAACCTCAAGCTGAAGCGCAGCAAATGTTCATTTTTTATAAACCAATTGAAATTCTCAATCAAAAGTGAGCAGAATGGCAATAAATTAAAACAAGGGAAAATCAAAGCCATAGAAAAGATTAGTTTATCAAAGCGCATAAGAGATGATCAAGTAATTAGTGTATGATAGGTTAATATCATAAGTTTGCTTATATCTCGTGAACACTGCAGATCCTCACACCCACCTAATGAACAAAGGGTACTGTATAAAATTGGGCAAGAAAAGGAGGATGCACTTAATCAGTTAAAACAACTGTTAATGGGAGCACTGACTTATCATATCCAAACTTTTTGAGACAATTTATATATATATGAATGGCAGTGATAATTAAATGGGGTCAATATTAGCACAATTGGATGAAAATGATGTAGATCACCATTTGAAATTCTACTCAAAGACTCTTACCAGAGCTGAACGCCACTATATAGTCACCAAAATAGTATCAAGATGTGATTTAAGCTGTATGATACATACAGCCCTATATTTGTGGAGTGAATTTCAAACTTTTCATAGACTATGCCTCCTTAAAATGGAAAGTCAACATAAAGTGGCTTAACGTGTGCCTTTCAAGATTGGAAGTTAAGTTGCAAAAGTATTATTTCAAGCTTCTCAACAAAGCTGGAGAGAAGAATCTGAATGCAGATGGCCAGATACATCTGCTAGTCTTTTATTTACAAGTATCTGAGAGTGATAAGATCAATGAACTAATTATAAGACTAAAGAGTTATTGTATATATATGATAAAGCAGTGAATAGGATCTAAAATATTTTATCAATATTAAAATTAATAAGAGGTAACTTTAAAGAAATTAATATAAAGGCGAAATTGTTGCTGTATGTGAAGATGAGTGGACAAATGGCTATCATAATGAAAGGACACCGCCAGGTTGGCCACAGAAGGCTACAGAAGACCTATCATCACCTGAAGGAGAAATATTAATGTAATAGTTCTGTATGATATCTTCTAGACACATAAACTCTGCGTTGAACGTGCCCAGTATATGCTAATCATAGTGAAGTTTAATTTCACCCACACTTCCTTCCGCATTAAATCACAATGTCTCCATCAGTGTTTAGGGCCTTAACTGAGGTCATAAAGTAAAACTCAGTTTAACATAGTCCTTAAGTAAACATCTTTACCAAGCGGGTATAGGAGATTGTGATCAAAGCATTCTCATCCATAGTTACCACGAAATTTTTATACCACTAAAATATAATCCAACGTGGATTTCCACTAGTGTTGCTTTCTGATAATGGACAGAACTTTTTAACAGATGTTATGAGACATCTAATTGGCCTAGTATGAGTCAAACAGCAGTTTACTTCACCTTATATCACTTTAAACAATAGAAGCGTGTAAAAGGTTAATGTATATATCATTGATACTCAGTCAAATTACAACCAATCACACTTAGAATGGGAAATTACTATGCCATAAGTCTTGTTTACTTACTATTAAAAACCACAGACTATTGTCAAATTGCTCTTCAAGGAGTTATATGGAAGAGAAGCTGATTTACCAAGCTTGTTAGCAACAATCATGGTTTGTCAAGAAAAATCTACCCCCTAAAAGATATTATGACTAGCTAGATGAGGAGTTATTAAGTATAGCGATCTTAAGTCAACATCAATAGCTTAAAGTCATGAAAGAAGTGTACCAAGGAGTTAACCAAAAAAAGAAGCCATATTTGTAAAAGAGAAGAAGGTTATATTATCCAAATAGCATGGGGGCAACTTGAGAAGTTACAAGCTGACTGGGTGGGACCTGCAACTGTGCTCATAATAATTATAACATAGTAGCAGTTGTAGTATAATACAAACCTTCTTACAGTCAATGAAGTCCAATCCAGACAATTGAAATTTTTTCTGAGTCTCATCTTGGGGAGGTTAATGTTAAATGCTTAATCAAAAAGGTAATTCCTCACCCTTATAAAAACCTCCTGCAAAAAAACCACATTTACATAAATTACAATTTATGATAATCAAATAGCTGGCAAGGACAACAATCAAAACCTTCATAGTCACAGTGGCCATCTTTAACTTTCCAGACAGTTGAGGCCCTTTTATGAACCGCTGACTAAACGTTTTATGCCTTGCAATGAAATAATTAAGACTATTTTATACCCTAAGATAATATAATTAATTTGATGGCTGTCAATTATGGTCATGCCCCATCTGATACCGCCAATGATGGCCAAATTCCCAATACTTCACTCAAGATAAGTTTATCCATTATAGAATTAGCATCAGATTTATTATTGCCAAATTTGAATATAACCAATTTCTATGAGGTGGACAATGGCATTGTAGATTCTCAAAAGCCATATGAAGTACCTAGACAGCAGGCTACAACAAAAGAAATAAATCATGAGCTCCATAGTATTAACTAAAGTTTTAGACCAAAAATATTTAACAGAATCCAGGTATATGGTGTCTATCAACGCTGAACCCAATTTGAAAGCGCAAAATCACTTAGTTAGGTGTGACTGAAAATTATTTCTAAGCATGTCTTATTATCTTAACCTAACTTCCCCTTGCTTTTATATCCTAAATTTTTATACCATAACTAAAAGACTTTCAATATCTCACATAATTTACTTTTAGTTGTTTATCTTACTTTCAGGTTTTTTAATAATTGTTTAATTCTTAAAAGTTACATTCAAAAAGATTTTTACTAAAACTTAGTTGTAAAATAGAGTTCAGAGGGTCTCAGTGCTTGGGAAGTCACCATCAAGCTTGACTCAATATTTAACATGGTTGAATGAATTTGGAACATCAGTAGAAGTTTTAACATAGTGATTATTAAAACCTCTAAATGGCCTGAGGATGCACCTTGTTGAAAAAAAGGACTAATGTCAGTGGTCACACATTTTTATTGGCATCATATGGTCAAAAGGTCAAAAGAGCGATAGGATCTATCATTAATAATATATTTATAACAAATGATTTTTTAACGTTCATATCTCTCTTAAAAGACTTACTATTATGTTTTATAATATGATTATAATGTAAATAATGTAGTAAGCATCTAAAATTAAGTTTCATCTAGACTAATTGATCAATATTTAGCATAGGTAGTTTACCTAATACTATGCGGCTAGGTTCTACAATGGGAGATTTTATCCTGGACCAATTCCAGAAAAAGTATCTTCTGATAATTAAATACTGCTATCTGTTTTAAAATTATGTTGCACATGTCCATAGTTGACTAGGTCTAGAGAGTGTAACGGGTGGGTTTGTGCCAGTATGCTACAAAGTAGTTGGATAGTACCAGCTAAGTCACTGACCACATAACTGACAATCTAGTAAAGATACATTCCTGAACCCGCATGACATGCCTTGATATCATGACATATTCTTGAACCACAATCCCAGTGACACTACATGCCAATAGCAGGGTCTGGCTCCAGGACAGCGCTGATAATGAGGTTAATGCTTGACCTAGCTCGCTTTTGAGCTCAACTTCCAGATCTGGAGCTTGAATATATATTTTATTAGAATATAACTAATTAAAATAAGCTAGCAAATATCTTATTAAATCTTTATAGGATCCTTGTAAATGAAACTAAATTCTCAGTTAATGCCTTCCTCTTTATATAGCACTACAATATACTCAACCAGACTCCTTTATCTCAAGCTTTTTAATGACAACCAGATCATTGTTTGAAAAGGCTCACTATCCCATTTAAACGTTATTCAGAGAACCTGGGATGCGGTGTTGCATTCTTCCAGATCAGCCTCTGTTCCACAATTTCTTACTTCTTATCTTCAACAACCCCATTCCCAAAATGCTCTTTTACTAAACTTGACTTGTCAGAAGTGACTATTGAATTCTCAGCGGGATCTGAGGTTTTGCCCACCAGGTCAATGTGTAGACCAGTCTATGCCTGATCTGTTTTATCACCCCTATGAGGCCCATAGTTCCTGGACCTTCTCTGGGCAAATCTCACATTCCTCCAGCATCTTCCATGTCACCTCCTCCACTGGATACTCCCCCTATTTTACCAAGAACTTCTGCTGGTCTCTCACCTATTGTGCGTCCAGTAATTGCTTAACCTCATATACTTGGCTATTCTCTTTGTGAGAGCTCAACATTCCCAGCTGCTCCAGTCCTTCTTCTCTAAACTTCCAAAGTTGTGAGGCATAGATGACCAGGTGGGCCTATGACCCTTCCTGGAGGCTCCAGTTCAAAAGTGACCCTATTGATAGCAAAAATAATTTTATGGGCCCAAAAACTTTGAGCCAAGCTTTTGGCTTTTCACTAGCACAGCGTAGTTCTTGGTCACCATTAAAACCCAATCTTCAGGAGCTAACAGCGGATCTGGCACCCTTTATCAATCTTTCTGACGCTTCTACCATGCCATGGGTCAATCCAGATTCCCTCATAACTTCCTCCTGATGTCTGTCAGTTTGCAGGTTTATCTCATTATGTTCCTGGAACACTCCACCACTTGAACCCCCATTCAATGTAGGATTGAGTCCATGGTTCACAAAAAATGGGGTCATCCCATTAATGATTGACAGTGGTTGTTATAAAGAAAACTTGTCCAACCTGACTCACAAAACCCAAAAGTCTTGCCGATCTGAAATTTAGCACTGGACATACTTTTCTAGTATTTACTTTACCCTCTCCATTTGTCCGTTGTATTGGAGCTGATACGCCAAAGCCCTACATGGGCAAAGCTTCAACTTCCTGAGCAGACTGGACCATAATTTAATACAAATTGGGTACCACTTGCTGATATAAGTTCTGCTGGTAGTCCATGCCAGTTGAATATTTCATTGACAAAAAGTTTTCTGCGTCCTTGACTGAAAAATTGATGGTGCACAGGAAACAATCAGCATATATAGTCAGCCAATTGACAATGACCATAATTTCGTCTTTCCTTTGGACCTTTGGCAAACCCGTGATAAAGTCTAAACTAACCAACCCCAACAGGCGACCTGGAATTTGAAATGGGATTAATTTATCGGTGGGAGTTCCTTTTGAGTTTTGCCTAGTGAAAACCAAGCATTCTGCCACTTATTTCATAATGTCCTTTTGAAGACCTGGCCAAAAATAATCCCACTACACCATTTTGACCATTTTCATGACTCCTGGGCTCCCCGCCAATGAGTGGTCATGAGAAGCTTGCAATATCTTCCATTGTAATGATAAATTCTAGGACTCATACACACAAATTTATGGTACAATATGCCGTTACTTTTTTCATAAGTATGATGGTAGCCATGCTGCTAGCCTTCCACTGTCTCAGCCAATAACCAATGACTAAATTCCACTTTCCTCTGTTTCCACTAGTTTTCTTCTCCTAATTTGCTCTCCTCACTTCCAATCATCAAAACTTGATCCAATCACATTATTTGTAGCCATGTTGAAACCCTCCAACTCCATCTTCTTATAGTCCAACCCCGCGTCATGGCTCAGCCAAACTGCCAAAGTGTTGGCTAATCATGATTAGTACTTTACCTGAAAATCATACTGGACCAGCTCCACATGCCAATAGTCCTGGCACTGGTCCATCTTTCTTGGCTCACCATAGTATTCCAGCACTCAATGATCCATCCAAACCATGAAAGGGTGATGAGCATACAGCAGATGGTCTGCCATTCCCATAAATCTAAGGCCTTCTCCAGTAATTCTTATTGTATATCGGGAAATTCTATTCTACCAGGATTATTTCTCAGCAAAGTAGCACACAGGGTGTTCTAATCCATCCCAACTTCTTGTAATAACACTGCTACCACTGCATAATTCATTGAATCTTTATCAACCATGAAAGGTTTCTTGGGGTCTGGGTGAGCCATAACAGGCGCCAAAAGAAGCTTCAACTTTTACATATTGAAAGCCTGCTCCTTCCTCTTTTCCCATAGGAATGGAACATCCTGCATTAATAACATAAGCGGAAGAGCTATTTGAAACAGATTTCTCACAACCCGCCAGAAAATTTATTGTCCCAAAAAACCTCTATAGCCCCATTTGATTCATCGGTGCCTTACATGCTTGACTTCCAGTGATTTGTTGGGGAATATCCTGAGCCCATTTCTGAACATGACATTACCCAAAAATGATACTAAGCTTTGTATGAACTAGCACTTTGCTGGCTTCAACCACAGACCCATCTTAGAAAGTGCTTCCAGCACTTCCCGCACATTGCATACATGCTCATCTTGGGAATAGGAAAACATGAGAATGTCATCCATATATATATATAGCATAGCAATGGCCAATCATCTCACCCAGCACACGGTAAACCATATGCTGGAATACCTCTGGGGCATTCCATAGCCTGAACAGCATTACCCAATACTGCTTCATTCCTTTGTGGCATAAAAACGCCATATATCTTTGATACTTCTGTATCATGGGTATATTATTAAATGCGTCTGCAAAATCTAGCTTTTTAAAGATGGTAAAGCCCATGACCATCAGGAGAATATCCTCCATCAAGGTTATGGGATAGGGATCTGTCTCCATACCCACAATAAGCCACCAGAAGTCCACACATGGCCATAATTCTCCACTTGCTTTTGGTAACGGTAGTACCAGTGACATAACAAGGATTTTGATGTCTCAATCAACCCCTCAGTCAACATTAAACTTATATGCTACTCTAACGCCATTTTCACTCATTGATTTAGTGGTAACTAAGCATCCGTGAGGAGGTTTTGACTATTTTTGAATCAAAAAACGCAAATGGGCCATTGGGGGAAAATGGAGATTCCCTTTTTAACCAAGTACTCCCATAAAATCGCGGTATTCCGCCGGCAATTCCTCCGCCTGCATAACTCCCATGCTCTTGGATTCATCCAACTTATATTCGCCAACTATCAACTTCTATCTCATTAGAGGCTTGCACTTGGGTTCAAGTAACTGCACGGAAAGTCAAGTCAATCTGGGGCCAAAACTGATGCCACCGCCACATTCTCAACACCACTGGATGGGCCAAATTT
The DNA here is from genome assembly GCA_022478985.1 of Massospora cicadina. Taxonomy (NCBI): domain Eukaryota; kingdom Fungi; phylum Entomophthoromycota; class Entomophthoromycetes; order Entomophthorales; family Entomophthoraceae; genus Massospora; species Massospora cicadina. Next base: position 163,256 of record JAKSZP010015800.1, read on the forward strand.
TTTATTTCTCAAAGCTGCTCCTTGAACCCAAACAGATTCTGCCATACTTCTATTGAGGGACTTACTCACTATGAGAGCCCTCTGTGACAAATCAGTAAACAAAGCCTCTGGTCCCTCCTGAATTTTTAACTTCAATTTCTCAGCTAACGTGAGCTCAACATACTTTACCTCTGCCCCTGTATTCACCAGGTCCATCACCGCTTCTGTTCCGCCATTCATGTATAACTCCACTGGGATAAATAAACAAGAGTAATTTGAAGAGGCAGGTATATTTTTTGAAAAAAAATTTAAAATTTCAAATATGTAAGCAATGAATATTAGGCATGTTCTCCTTCTTGTGACTGTGGATTTCTGCTTTAATGGATTCCTGTCAAGAGAGTGTCTGTAACTCTCTCGTTCTCAGCAAGGTGATGTGGGATGCAAACCCATACTGCTAGGGAACTAGCCATTAGGAGAATGGGAAACAAGGCACCTTGAATAGTGCCTGTGTAAAAGGGACCCAAGGCAAGGGTGTAGAGCGCGACATATAGTACCAGGTAAGCGAGAAACAGCACAGCTTGAGCGGACCCCAGAGGGGAATCCATAATAAAGTGTAACTCGGTGCCAGTAGGCTTTGGTGCCTTGATCTGGAGGGGACCTGAGCGGCCCAAGGGAGCACCTGGGATTTTGGTAAATTGTGCTAGGATGTAGTGGCCTACATAGTTGGAGACCTCCTTGAAGAGGTCCACCACCAAGTTCGCCCAAGGAACCATAAGTAAAACATAAAATAGCGATAAATTTATTTAAGAAAGTCAACCAACGAGGAAAGTTGGTCACAAAAAAACGTGTTTAAAGTGGGTCAGGGGAATTAGGTTCCTGCAGAAGTGTGTTCAAGACTTGATGCTTCAATAAACAAATGCTTCCATCCATTTTTGTAAAATACACCAAAAGTGCCTTCACTTGAGTGATCAATTGAAGCTGTATTTTACCTGAGCTCAAGATTTCATAACTCAAACAGGAACTAAACCCTCGTTCTCCAATTAACTAAATTGAATCACCTTTGTTCTTTAAGTAGATTGTTTGTTTCAGTGCCTGGGCTGAGATAAGGGGCTGGGCGTTTTGCACCCCATTAGTACCAACCTGGGCATGATTTTCTTGCACCCAGCGTTGGTCTAAGGTGTGTTTCAGGTCAGAAAGAGCCTGAAGTTTCACCTTCTGGGACTCCTGTCGCCCAGCCTTATCTTTGGCATTGGTTTCCACTATTAAGTCATCCAACCATGACAATTACTCCATGTTCCCTTGTTGGACCCCCATTGTATATTTCTAAAATTTCTTGGTACTGCATGCCAGCCTTTCTGACTGAGCCAATCATCTTCTGGAGGTTGGCCTTTTCCTAGTGTCATGAAGCCCTCACGCCAGTCTCATGCCAATGCCAATTACTTTACAACCTGTAGGGCTAATGTAACCTCCTCCACCAGCATACTTAAGACTTTTGCTAATACCATGGCCGCCAATAAATTTTCCTGTAACCCTTGATAGAACAATTGTGAGGATTGTGAATCTTTACTCAGACTGCTTTTGCCAACAGATAAAAAATCTGCACTTACTCCTCCACAGAGCTACGCCTCTTTGTAACCATCAGGAGCTCCGTTCATGCTTTATTCTTCGCCTCATCTGTGCAGGCCTCACAGTCAAATCAAATCCACACACTCATACATGGAACTTGGTTGTGGTCATGTTCTTCTCTCAGCTCCTGCACTCATCCTGCCAAGAGCAAGGATAACGCATCCACAATTTGGGCTATCTAGAGTGAGAAAGGGGCTTCCCCTCTGTCACCTGTGCCCAAATGTTCCTAGAAACAAATATGCGCTAAAACCTGATGAACTTTGTCCAGCGCCTCCATGGACAGGGCTATTTGACCATTGTTTGATTTGGGCAAAACCATGATCTCTTCTGCTTTTGGGTTGCAGTACCCCATAACCACCCCACTCACACATTAAAAAAGACCAGTGAGAATCTTACTATCACCACAGTTAATAAAAGTCAGCACCGTTTTTCCCCTCATGAGATCATCACCTCCTCTTGGGGCCCCACAAGACAGAAAGGAAAGTGTTTTTGTTTAATATAATTAACAGGCTGGTTCGTTCCAGTATGCTACAAAGGATTTGGGTATTACTGGCCATATCACCAATCACAAAATTAAAAACCCAGAAAAAATCCATCCCTTGAACCTGCACGCCATGTCTGGATATCATGCCTATTCTCAAACCACAGTCCCTGTGACACTGCATTCTGATAGCAGGGTCTGGCTCCATGACAGCGCCAAGAATGAGGCTAATGTTTGACCTAACTTGCTTGTTGAGCTCATCTTCCATATCTGTAGTATATATACGATAAATAATAATAAGCTATCTAAATAAGCTATTAAATATTCTATTGAATATTGTAAGATTTTTGGAAATGAAACTAAATTCTCAGTTATTGACTTTCTCTTTATATAGCACTGCAAAATACTCAGCTAGTCCCTTTTTAACTCAAGCTTTCAAATGACAACCAGATCATTGTTGCAAAGGCTCAATATCACATAAAATCATTATCTATAGAATTTGGGACGCTGGTGTCACATTCCATCAGATCAACCTCTGTTCCCAAATTTCTGACTGCTGTCCTTTGATGACTTCATTCCCAATCCGCTCTTCTACCAAACTCAATTTATTGGAATCAACATTCAAATTCTCTGCAGGATCTGAGATCTCATCCTCCAGGTTGATGTGCGGATCAGGCTGTGCCTGATCCATTACAGAGAGCCTGAATAACTTACTAGAATTGATTTATCTATCATATTTTCTCCCATATGTAATACAATAGCCTTAATACTAAAGTGAGTTGTTTTCTTAAAATTCACAGTATTTCTTTATTATCTATTTGGTACACATATAAGGCATCATTATGAGCTTCAATATGATTTTTTACCCTTTAAGTACATATATAATGCTTAGTTAAATACCTTTGATTTAATTACTGATGAAACTTTATTAGTTTAGCATATATATCAACTATTTACATTCTAGATATCTCAGAGGAACCCTGCAATGACAGGGTACCTGTCTATTGAGGATTCATATATCCATAGTAAAAACAATCACCTGGCGGCTAATCCTATAATAATATGAGTATAATGTCTTTATCTCATCCCAATAATATGTTATGCTTATATGGGCCAGGCACTAGCTCTTTGCCGCCTTTCCCCATAAAGCTTAGTATTATATGTGAATAGACATCAGCATATACTTTGAAACCTTTGTAAAATATTATCGTTGCCAACTGGGTTTTTTTATATTCTAATAAGGTAAAACGATAGAATTGTGATGTTACAATCAAAGATTTAAGATGTTTAGTTACATAGCAATAATTTTCTGTAAAAAAATATACTTACAAAAAGATGTCTTCAGTAAAAATTCCTATGTGACCAAATTATTCAGCTTGGCCTATATTAGGCTTTAATTTTTTTATATGTATTCTTTAATTTTTGATTATTTATTAAGCTTTATGAAAATTTTTTGAGTTTATAGCTAATTGACAATCTGTTGATTGGTGATAGTTATTGATACAGTGTTAATTTTAATTATTGTGTACCAATTCTGATGTCAGTTTCAATTATGATCAATTGAGGATTGTTGCCACCTATTTTTATATTTGTAAGTTGGCTTGTGGGATTAACACATACCTGCTTAAGTTTTGATCAGTATTAACTGCTAATTTAAAATCTATTTTCTTAGAAATTATCACAATACCTTATGGATAATCATCTGGGGTAGCTAAATATTTGAAAAATTTTAGTTAGTCCATTCTTATTGTTTATTTGAGGTAAGCTGACCAGGGGATAACATTACTGGATTCTTAAAGAACTAAAAGCATTAAAATACCCCTAATTAACAAACCTAAACGCCCACTTTGAATGTTTTAAACAAAGAAAAATGAAAAATACAACTAACTAGGTGGAAAAGCTGATAGCTGCTTATCCAACCATGGCAGAAGGGGAGGGTAGATTGTGTGCCCATCTTTGACTTCATCTTCTTTATCTTAGAGAAAATTATGGGCCAAGGTGGAGAGTAAGGTTTAGGAACATCAACGGTATGTGGTTCAGATGTTGCCAAAGGGTGGAATATAAAAAAAGATGCCCAAGTAGTAAGGCTGCCAATATAGAATGTAAGAGCTTTTTCAGTTTTAATGCGGCATTGGGAAGCATGAAAAATGCAGTCAATTTATTTATGAAAGAAATACTATAGGCATTGACTCCTAGATGAATGTGATATTAACAATTGCTATTAAATAAATGTCTTCAGATAATCTCACTGCTAATATCTTCAAAATCAACAATATAAGTACTCTTTGATTCTTTAGCTGTTATTTGTGTTTTCTTCTAGTTGAAGTACTCAGACTTGGTTCACCTTTCTAAGTTTCAATTACTTTCAGTGAGGTTAAAATTGCATGTATAAGAGTCTTTACTGGTCTCTATGTCTTCTTAAACTAGTGATTTATTTATTAAATTATTTTAGTTAAGCATGATTGTGCACTTGTAGAATTGAAACTTTTTACACCTGCAATTGGGAAAATATAGTAAGATATAGTAGATAATTGTATCAGATTATTATAAAGCAACATTAAATGTTTCACAAAGTTCCTAAATTATAATTTGGTTTAGATCGCCTAATTTTACAAGATTTTTAATTTTTTAGAGCTTCATTATATTTTGTTATAATAGTAAATGGAGAAACTTAAAGTTACATGGCTAGTATAAGAATACCAAGATATGAAACTGTCAAGGAAATTAGGCTGCAGGTGGTCTTTGCCATTAAGACCAATGGCACAAAGATGTTAGATGCTAAGGCATTTAATAAAAGGGAAGCTTCCATTAATCCTAACATGTTTTTAATATCTTGTTACATATGACAATAAAAAAAGGAAATTTAAAAAATAGGAAAAACTACTAAAAAAATTTAAAAAGTTTAAAAGCATCCAAAAAACTCATATTTGATGGTAAAATTGTAGGGTCAATGGAAACAGTAAGGGGATCAAATTTGCATGTTACTACATTGGAAGGAATCTACATATCAAGGTGTGGAACTTTCTGGTAGGCTCAATTATTATGGTGGGTTTGTATTATAATAAAAATATGCAATAATAAAAATAATATACAATGTAAAAACTTTAGTTCTTAGCTATGGGAGCGTTAACTTTTTGCAGTTTCAGTTGATTCTTCCAAGCTGATTACACAGGGTAAACCTACTGAGCAATGGATGAGTGTTTTGAAGATTGCTGGTCCTCAATCAATTGTAATAAAGAATTAATAATATGGAGCTATCAACTGATAATACCAATTTATTAAAATAAGAAACTAACAGCTGAATCCATTCACCTTTTCCTACTTTCTTCCTATTCAAAATACCTTCCTCCTTCTCATTTTCACACTCAACTCTTAATCCATGGTATTCCTAGTCAGTTTCACCCCTTCCACTTAGTAATTCTCTATTTTCACTAATTTAGGGATTTCATTATATCATCAAGACTTTGGCAGAATTCCCTCAATTTGCTAAACCATAATTACATTGATCAGTTCCCTTTGCATTGACATAATCTATTGCTCTATCTCAAGGCTCGCCTCAACTCATAAATATGATCTTCTGGAAAGATGACTTATTATCCATTCATATCAATTTCTCAACATTACCCCTCTTGACTGGATGATAAGCTCCTGTTGCTTATATGTTTGAAGGAACTTTGCGTGTACTCAGTTGATAATCTGACCAACTGTAGGGGTTCCTTGATAGTGTAGGCATCAACATCAGTCTTATTTATTATCTCAAACGGTCAAATCCATATTCTGGAAAGCTTGTTCCTTCTTCCAAACCCATGTTGGTCATGGAGCAGGACAAGATATTCTACACCAAACTGGGATAAGCTTCTGAGTCTATATTGGTCATCCGCCTGATCCCAAATCTTCTTAGCTAAGCAGTAAAATAAGCTTCCATATGTAGTTTTATCAGAGTGTCCATTAATTGGGTCGTATAACACTGTGGTTCTACTCTGCATTATCCTAAACACAGGAGTAAAGCAGAGCAGACAAAGCCACATGTCTACCAAGCAATTGTAAGGGACACTTCCCTGTTGATGAGTGGTAAATGATATAATATGCAAAGATGGCGGTGAATAAGAGAGTACTTCGCTCAGAGGGACGATCTTTTACAAGCTTGTGGAGAATATTTACCAATGCTCCACTGACCCATCCACCATTCCAATAGATTCAGGGTGATAACGTGTAGTCAAGACCCTGCGTATTGTTATCAGTATGTTCAACTTGGGAAGGATCTGCGACATGAAATTGGTTTTGTTGTCCTTGATGATAAATTGTGGAAAGCCGTGTCACTGTATGACACATTCCAGGATGAACTTGGTGGTGGTGACAGCCCCTAAATCATTGATCGCTCTTTCTTCCACCCATCTTATCAAATGATTAATGGCTACTATTATATACTTTGAGCAGTTTGCACCAGTTGGCAGAGGCCCCACCACATTCAGAGAAACATTATGCCATGAAAAACGAGACTTAACCAGCTGGTAGGTAACCTTCTTGTGGAATGGTTTCTCCACTTACACTGGTGACAACAAACAACTGTATCAAGAACATCATAATGCATACTCTCCCAATAGTAATGTAATTGCAAGAACTCCAGCGTTCTCCGCAAACCTCCGTGATCTACCACTCTATGAGCACCCATAATAATTTCTGGTCTAGTAAGAAGTTTCAGGAAACGCAGTATCAATTTGCTAATAATCTTATATAGTTCCTCATTGCTCAAAAAGGTATTTCGTCGCAGCCCATCCAGCACCTTGATCACCTGGGGTGACTCATCATGATATTTTCCCAAAAGCATCTTCTCATACATTATGTCCGCCAAATCCGCCATAATGGTGACTATGGGTAATTGTGAGAGACAGTCTGCATTATGGTGTTTCGCCCCTGGCAAGTGTACAATCTTGAAATTATATGCTTGTAGATTCAGGGCCATCATGCAAGTCGCCCTTTAGGTTCTTGCATGTTCTGCAGCCACCACAAAGATGCATGATCTGTGACCACTTTTATTTAACCCCATGAAGGTAGACCCAGAACTGTTTATGTGCAAATATTACCACATAGCAATTCTGCTTGGTCACATGTGATTCTGTTCAGGGAACTTTAAGCTTCAGCTACAATATGCGATGGGATGCTCTACACCGTCATCATCCTTTTGGGATAGCATGGCCCCTACAGAGGAATTGGAAGCATCCATTTGTTCAATAGATTCCTTCTCGAAGTTAGGGTATTGCAAAATGGGCGCACTATCCAACGTGGTCCGCAGGACATCAAAAGCATTATGACATTGGTCAATCCTGTAAAAGGTGGCTTTCTTCTTTAATAACTCAAAGAGCGGAGCCCCAATACAACTGAAGTTGTGAATGAACTGTCAGTAGTAGCTGAATATCCCCAAAAACACCTGGATATCCTACTTATTAACTGGCCATGTCATCTTGTGCATAGCTTCCACCTTTGCTAACTGAGGACTAAGCCCTTTGAATTCTAATACAAACCCAAGGTATTCCAACTATTTTTTAAAAGTGGCACTTTTGGGGCTTAATTTTGATGTTAGCTTTTAGAAAGTTGGCAGAACACTTGTTCTAGGTAGCTGAGATATTCCGTGAACATCCACAAGGACACATTAATATCATCAAGGTAGTCTAGAGCGAAAGATAGCCTCAGGTCGCCCAAAATAGTGTCCATAGCCCGCTGGAACATAGCTGGAGCGTTGCACAAACCCTGTGGCATACGTGTAGACTGGCACAACCCTTTTGAGGTGATTATAGTGCACTTCTCTTGTTACCCCCGCTGGCAACTCAATTTGCCAGTACCCCAATATCAAGTCCATAGTTGAGAGGTATTTGGCATTGCCCGCCGATCTAAAGCATCATCATTTGTGGAAGTGGGTATGAGTCTTTTTTTCATGATGCTGTTAATTTTCTGGTAGTCAATTACTACTCAATTGGTGCCATCTTTCTTCTTAGAGATTAGCATCAGGGATGCCCAGTGACTCTTTGGCATCTCTAACATTCCCTGTTCAACCAATCTATCTATCACCTCAGATACAACTTCTTCCTCCACCTTTGAGCGCCGAATAGGCCATGACCAAAAGGGAGGGTGATTTCCTGTGTTAAACTGATGCACAATTCTGCGTGCACATCCCAAGTCGTGGTTGTTAAATGTAAAATGCTTTGGTATTTCTCAAGAAGATCCATCACCCTGTCCTTCTGATCCTCTGATAGACCAGGTAAAGACTCATGTGGAACCACAGTCATTACAATGGCTGAGGGTTTTAAGGATAGCCCAAGGTCTTCCCAAGAACTGAAGTCCTATATATTGTAGACCTCATCAATAGGTACCAGATGCAGATAAGCCACCACTTGGTGCCTTTGGACCATCATAGACTCCTTCTGTAGGTTCTCTGTCAACACCTTCACTTCCCCCTTCCCTGGTAAGAAGAGCCCAGGAGCCACATGGGGTTCTAGCCATGATTGGTGGTATAGCCTCATAATTTCCCCATATAGTCCTCCAGGGATGTCTATTTTAAAGCTCTGTCCCTATTAAAAGCTGATGCCTAAAAATATACTTAAAGCACTGCCAGCCCATGGCGGAATACCATTTTACTCATAAATCTGATTAGGAAGAGCTCAGGTCCTCCACTTCATCTACCAATATTGTACAGTAATCACACCATTTCTATAAACAAGATATATTTGAGTGGCGCGAATTAGGTCTTCTGGGACTCTGGTGAGATAAAATAGATGGGGATTCGTTGCTCCAGAATTAAGTGTTCCCTCCACTATGTCAATCACTGCACCAAATCACCACATGAACTCAGCCCAATCAACATGTCATAGTGATTATTGAGCAGAATCATCACCATAGAAGATACCAACCAAATTGAACCTCAGAGGAAACGCTCTGTAAGCACCCTCTGACACAGTGCTCTGTGCCCCTGTGGTCCCATACACTACTCAGTGTTCCACATCAGGCTCCATTTGAAGCTTAGTCATGAGCTTGGTGGATATAATATTGACAGAGGCTCCAGTGTCTATAATCACCCCGATTTTTGTATTTTGTACAAAAATATCATAGTATGTACACTCTGAATATGAGGAGCCATTGATGTTTATTAAATAAACATCTAAGGATTTCAGTTATCCAGAATTGTGATAATAAAGCTCCAACTTGAGGGTACTCCTGGGAAATTTTCTCTTCTGGAATGGCCACTTTCACCCCCTCTAGGGTTGCAACACTAGATTAGGGTTCAACATCTATGGTACCATTCCGCTTAAGGATTTGCCAAGCATACGGTTTTTGAACAACTTGGCAGAATTTCAATCTTGCATTATTGGAGTCTCTCCTTTGTTTGAGCCCAAGATCTCATATGGGATTTGTTGATATAATAAGTCGTCAGGGTGAGTACTGGGACCAATACAAAGTGACTCATGGGAATCATCAGGGACAATTACACATGAATTAGCGGAAGTAGAGCATCTCATCTCTACTCTGCTCAACCTTTTCCCTGTTCATTTGAGGCAGGGGGTACTGCATGGGCATTCAGATTGCCCAGACAACTATCCGCATAATGGCCTCTTTGGCCACATGAGAAACAATCATTAGTAAATGGCACACACTTTCAGTATCACACCCACAGGGCTGTGGCGGAACTCAAAGGATGGATGGTAATTTGGCCAATAATGAGCTGGTTGAGAATATTGGGTACAGAAAGGGCCTGCCAGAGCATTAAGTGGACGTGGAACAACTGACAATCTGTATCTGAATCGTTGGTGTCCATTTTCTGATGGGGATTTGGTAGCAGTTGCAGGAGCCTTCCATTCCAAATTAGGGGCACTAAATGTGCTAGATAGACAGAGTAAACAATTATAATTTTCAATAGCTCCACGTTGTCTTGAAGAATATGGTTTATAGCATTATACAGTTCTTGAAATGGTTTGACAGCTGTTGTCATCACTATGCTCACTTCCTCTTTAGATAAGATATTTTCTTTTATAAAAACATGAGCCTCCGCTATGAACTGCTCCACAAACTCCACCAAGAACTCATACTTCTAAAAACTTATTGTCAAAAACTATGCCTTACATCGCATCTTTTTTCACAACCCCAAATAGGCAGATTGCTGTCTCCTTCACATCTTGATAAGTTATGGTACTACTCTTAAGGTAACAGGTGACCTGGTTGGTGCTCTCAACATCCAGAGCAGATAGCAACAGTTTAGTTTTCCACTGATCAGAAGCCCCTTCTACCACAAATTTGAACTGCTTAAAGAATATTGGTATGTTTCCATTGTGATTGAATGGGGCAGCTTGTCAATGCACACCTCTCCCTCTCCAGCACTACTAAACCATATACGCTCAGTGCAGTATAGCCACCCTGTAGTGACATCCAAGCGGTTGCCAAGTTGGCTGGCTTGGCAACCTATCAGGTGTAGTTGGTAAAATGCCTTGTTGATCTGGTCTATTATACCCTATTTCTCACAGAAAAGCATTTTTTGAGCCTGTAGTAAAGTATTCAAGGCCAGTTTCAGTTCATAGTATTGAGACAACTCAACAAACTGGGTAGTACCCCATCAAGGGAAACTGGTTGCACCATGCTTTGGCAAATATGAATATTTTTAGTAAGTTGATCAATGGGCCCACAGTAGTAGACACCAAAGTTAACTTTTGGCGTTTTTAGCTGAATCCACTGAGCTGGTTGCACAGGGTAAACCCCACCAAGCAGCAGATGAGCAATATGAAGATTTCTGACTCTTGATAAATAGTAATAACGAATTAATAATAAGGAGCTATCACCCTGATAATACCAATTTATTAATATAAAAACTAACAGCTGATTCCGTTCACCTTTTCCTACTTTCTTCCTATTCAAAGACCTTTCTCCTTCTCATTTTTACACTCAACTCTTAATCCATGGTATTCCTAGTCAGTTTCACCCCTTCTACTTAGTAATTCTCTATTTGCTACCAATTTAGGGGTTTCATTGTATCATTGAGGCTTTGGCGGAATTCCTTCAATTTGCTGAATTATATTTTCTCTAATCAATTTGTTTTGTATAAACATAATCTATTGCTCCATCTCAAGGTACCATAGCTCATATATATGATCTGCTGGAAAGGTGACTTATCAATCAGTCATATCAATTTCTTGACAAGGAGTATACTTAAAAAAGAATTTTCTTTAAAAAAGGCACTAAAATGAATGGAATAATCAAGAAATTATGCCTTCTCAATAAAATCCCTCTGAAGTTGGTGCCATCTTCTAACCTGACTTATAGAACTTTGCTCACAGATACAAATTATATCTTATATCTGGATTGGGTCCAAGTGTAAACTATAAGCAGTTTAGAATATATGCGCTGAGTACATATATTATAAATGCCTATTATAAGTCAGTTAAAATATGGCGCCAACTTCAAAAGGGTTTAATTATGGAGACATAATTTCTTGATTATTTCATTTGTTTTAGTGCCTTTTTTAGGAGGTTCTTTTTTTCAAAAAAAATTGAAAAAGGTTCTTTTTTTAAAAAAATTTACCCCCAGTTCTTTTTACAAAAAATAGTGAATTCTAAAAGTAGCTCTTTTTCTAAATTTATATAAAAATCCTTTTACTTATATCCTTTTTGAACCCTCACTATTTCTCTATAAAAACAAAAAAGTATATATATATATATTATATAGTATCTCATAAACAAATACACTAATAATTCATTTTATTAAATTCAGTTGATTTTATTGCTCAATCTATGCTTAAATTACTGATTGCCATCTGCAATTATTCATGTTATTAAATTTAGTTGATTATATTGGTCAATCATGCTACATTTACTGATCACATCTACAATAATTCATTTTAATTAAATTTTATTTGAGGTGGGCTGACCTGGGGATGGTACCGCACTGATTAGGGAAGTGAAGAAAATGGGAAAGGAGGATAAAACCTAGAAAACCTCCATGCATGGCATATGATAGGCCAGGAACTCCATGGACCACCTTTGCTATTCACTATCTCAGTTTGGGGCATCGGCGCACAAAACCAACACAGTCAAAATTGTCCCCTACCCAAAGTCCATTACTGGGATCAAACTCAGGAGGCAGTGGTAGAGGGTCCATACTCTACCACTGTGGTATCCTCCCTAATTCATTTTAATTAATTTATGTGATTTATTAATCAAAGTATGCTAAATTTACTGATCACCATCTATAGTTATTCATGTTATTAAATTTAGTTGATTTAATTGGTCAAATTATGAAAAACAATAGCCAACTATAATGATTTAAGCTCATTCTGCTATGATCTCATACTTTTCTGGATTTTGAATATACCCTCAGCCATAGGACATATGCCAAGAGTTGCTTTGAAGCTATTGCTTCACTAATGCCAGAATAAAGTTTATCCAGTGATGAACATACCCACAATTGAAACTCATTGCTTCTGAGTCCATTTTGATATACTTGCTAAATTAATGGTCAGATACTGGACCAATACTTACAAAAGTAAAATTGGACTTGAGTTGTAGCATCATTTTTTGAACAATTTAGGCATCCAAATTGATCCTGTAGTTTTAGAGTTATGCACAAACAAACTTGAAAATTATATACAGGTTAAATTGAAAACCTCCTTCTTTTTCAAAGTTAGGTAAAAATTATGGATTAGAGCTTCAAAATCTGCTATTAAGTCAAGGATCTGGGTGGTGGTTCAGGTCCTGAAAGTGAATCCTAGCTTTAAAACCTTTGTCAAGCATTTCAATCTTATAACATCAATTTTACCCATGTCTATGACCTTATATCTCATTATTTTCTAATTTTAGCTAAAAATGGTTCACTTTTCTCATTTACAGGCTTATTTTGCAGAGATTTTTCAGTTGTTAGTGCCCATACTAATTTTTTGCTTGTCAGCTGAGAGAGATAATAGTAGCTTTCAAGGTAGCTTTGGCACTTCTTTGGTTAGGTCCTTAAACCTCCTTCTGAATTGCTCTATATCTGAAATTATTGCACTAACTGTGACAAGAAACTGAGTATCAATCCAAGGACCCTGAGGTAAGGTATGTTTTATAGATTGTGACCATAATTCTCAATAATTTCCCCTAGACTTATCTATAAGGGTAAAGTTGCATGGACCATAAAGGTAGAGTAGATGCTTACATCATTGTGGCCTTGAACTTACAAGTAAGAACTTTTCTGCTAGTCCATTAAAAATATTATACAACAGGAGAATAATTTACTATGAAAGCTTATATAACTTGTTGATATTAGTATAACTCTTTTGCCACAAAAGATTAAACCATATTTTTTGATAAAAGTTCTACTATCACAAGATCAGTATATATAATATGAGCTATAGTATTGGAAAGATACTTTTTTGGAATTACTTTAAGTCTTTTTAGATTGAATACTTATAGATGTCAACATTATATGTACAGTCAGAAAAGATACAAGTTATATCTGGATTAATTTGCGCTGATTAAATTGAGGCTACTTTATTTAAGACTAAACTATTGCAATCTTCCTCAAAGACCTAACTATGGGACTTTAATACTGAAATTCATCTTTTTGCAACCTAATAAGTTACACAAAAGCCATTGGTAATCTCTTTCTAACCTGTTACAGAGTTATGGTAGGATAATGTGTTAAGCTTGCTATACACTTACTTTACTATATCATGCTTAAATTTCTACTTAAAAGATATTTTAGTTTGCAATCTATCTTTTTTACCTTAAGGTTTTAATTGCTGACAACCTTATCACTGATAAAGCTAGGTAAAAGTTAATCGTTGGTTAATCTATTAATTTAAGTAAGATTATAGTTAGCAATTGCCATAACTACTGATTTATTTTACTCATAGCCATCAAGCAGTAAGTGTGTCACTTTGGTTTAATAGTTTATAACAAGTCTCACATCCTTGCCTAGCTTGTTCTTAATTCTAGTTCTATATCAGTACCTTTGTCAAAAGGCTGTTCTCTGAAAGCTTAAGTAATCAAACTGCAAAGAATAGCTAGCCTCTTTAATATGATCACTTATATGTTATAAGGTATAATTTAAAAGTTATAGTAACTTACATGCTAAATTTAAGGTGTTAAGTTCATTAACTGTTTTTGATAATTTTCTGAAAATTACACTAAAGCTAATGCAGTCAATTTTTTTATAGAAAAGTCCTATCTTAGAAGCAAGAAATAAAATTCAAAAAATGCTTTTAAGTTCTGGATTGATTATATATATCCTGCTTTTGATCATATAAACTATTTTAAAAAGCTATAGTCTTGATTCAAAAACCTAGTCTGACTTAAACAGTATCTACAGTCTTGTTTATAATGAAATCTTCTTGCAGTGCTATTTAGATACAAAAAAAGCTGAATAAATTAAAGATAAAGTTAAATGATTACTAATTATATACATTTATCTACCTTAGGTAGGCTGATCAGGTGATGATACTACTGATGCATGCAAAGCAAATTAAGAACGCTCAACTTAAAAGCTATAGGACAACTTTAAGCCAATATAGGTTTTCAATTACTTGAGTAAAATTTTAGGCTATCTCTGTTAAAGTAAAGATTCTGTATAATATCTTAACTCTTTAACAATAGGAGTCCATGGCAAGCACCCTAGTATGTGTTCAGAGTTTGGGATTCTAACCGTGTCTCCAAGGTGGTAGTAAAATATATCAACTATGCCACCACTCCTTTTATTTAAACAGCTTTATCATATTAAAATGTATATAAAATTTAAGATAGACAAACTGCTAACAAAATGGATTGACTTAGCAAATGGTAATAGTTCACCATTCATGTTAAGATATAAAGCTGTTTTAACTATCTATATCATTATTAATTATAATAGATATAAATAAATATGATGGCATCCAAATTGTTCCAGCTGGCTGATTAATTTTATTTAGAAAAAGTATAAAATACATCAATCAGCTAAATAATAGCAGCAATTTATACATATGATAAAGATTTGTAACTTATTTAATTTGATACTATCTCATAATGTGAAATATTAAAAAATACTTTATCTATTATCAAGTGCTGCTACAGACTTATGCGTTTTATTAAAAGCTATAGATTAACAGATTAAGGGAGGATACCCCAGTGGTAGAGTATGGACCCTCTACCACTTCCTCCCGAGTTCGATCCCGGTAATGGACTTTGGGCAGGGGACGATTTTGACTGTGTTGGTTTTGCGCACCAATGCCCCGAACCGAGATAGCGAATAGCAAATGCGGTCCATGGAGTTCCTGGCCTATCATACGCCGCGCATGGAGGTTTTCCGGGTTTTATCCTCCTTTCCCATTTTCTTCACTTCCCTAATCGATGCGGTATCGTCCCCAGGTCGGCCCACCTCGAATAAAATATAAAATATATTAAATATAGATTAACAGATTATGAAACTGTAAGTAATACAAAAATTTGGCCAATAATTCATACAAATTATGACATTAAGTGCATGCTATATAACCATGGGCTAACCCTTAGGATTACAATTCAATTGAAATTTTTGGTTAAAATTGGTCTATTTTAATAAAAAATTTTTGGGAAAAAAGAATTTCCTTTAAAAAAAGCTCTAAAAAGTATGAAATAATTGAGAAATTAAGCCTACTCAATAAAACCCTTTTTGAAGTCGGCGCCATATTTTAAACTGAATTATAGAACTTTGCTCACAAATACAAATTATATCTTATATCTGGATTGGGTCCAAGTGTAAATTATAAGCAACTTAATATAAATAGTACTGAGTATATAAATTATATATGCATATTATAAGTCTGTTAAAATATGGTGCTGACTTCAAAAAAGGTTTTATTGAGTAGGCTTAATTTCTCAATTATTCTATACTTTTTAGAGCTTTTTTTAAAGGAGGTTCTTTTTCCCAAAAAAATTTCTGAAAAGGCTCTTTTTTCCCAAAAACCTTCATTCCCAGCTTTTTTCCCCTAAAAAACTAGTGCATTTTTAAAAGTGGCTCTTTTTCCTACTTTTATTAAATATTACTACCTTTATATATCCTTTTTGACCCCTTACTTTTTCTCTAAAAATAAAACTCATTGTATATATTTTATATATAGTATCTTATAAAAAATATTCTAATCTCATTTTATTAAATTTAGTTGATTTTATTGGTCAAATTATACTAAATTTACAGATCACCATCTACAATACTCATTTCATTAAATTTAGATGATTTTATTGGTCAACTTATGCCAAATTTACTGATCACCATTTACAGTAATTCATTTTATTAGATTTGGTTGCTTTTAATAGTCAATCTATGTAAATTTATTGATCGCTATCTAAAATAATTCATTTTTTATTAATTTAGATGAGTTAAGGGTGGTTAGCCGAGCAGGTAAAACTGCTTCCAACCTAGTGCAGGTTTTGAGTTCGAAACCTATACTGGCTAGAAAACTTCTCGGTGTGGTATATTTGTCCCAAGGTTGACCCACCTTGAATAATTTTAATTTAGATGAGTTTATTGGTCAAATTATGCAAAAATGATAGCCATCTATAATGATTTAAGCTCATCCCACTATGAGCTCATACTGACTGAATTTTGAACATATCCCCCAGCCATATATCAAAAGTGCTTCGAAGCTATCGCTTCACCGATGCCGGAATAAAGTTTATCCAGCGATGAACATACTCACACTTGTAATCTATCGCTTCCGAGCCCAATTTTTATTTATTAAATTAATGGGCAGATACTTGACCAATACTACTTAGTAAAGTAAAATGGGACCTAAGTTGGGAGCATCCTTGGTTTTTGGAGATGATCATCCGAATTGGTTTAGTATTTCCAGAGTTATGCGCGAACAAACAGAAAAAAAGAAAAAACATACTTACAGGTTGAATTGATAACCTCCTTTTTCAAAGTCGGTTAAAAATGAGCTCGTAGTTGAAATAAAACTGCGTTGAATTTGCCAGCTTATAAAGTGTCTTGGCATGGATTCCGAACCTTTTAACGTGGCGTTAGCGGAGATAGACACTTACTTATCAAAAGACCCGGATAGGCTCTGGTATTGCTCGGATGAACCCGTGATTCCCAAAAGGTTGGCCGCATCTTTGGGGGAACCTCGTCCTATTGGAGAGATTAAGGTGGGGAGTTTACGCCTTCCCGGTATTTGAAACGCTTTTTTACTCGGGAGGAGTTGGTAGCCTCCGATAAGCAGTTCAATCCGCACATCTCTTTCCAGCAGCTTTTTCAGTTCAGATCTTTGATCTCCGCCATCATCATTCGTACATATTTACAGCTTGGTCTGCCCTCTACAACTATTAACCGCGGGCTACATATTTTCCATCTGTTGAATTTGTTCAAGTCGACCGCTGAGGAGTTTAGCCCAAAGGTAACTTTTAAGTGGAGGGTTTTAGTTTTGTTGGGTTCGTAGCTTTAAATTTTTAAAGGTTGAATACTACCTATTTACACTTATATTGCTCTTTAATTACTAGCTTGCTCATATCTACTTATTGTTTTTTCAACCTTCCAGAAGGGCTGAGCTCGCTGTGGACGAGTATTGAAACTCGAGTGGTATCTTTAAAAGCTCTAGTATTTGATCATGTTTCATTAGTTGGAAAATCTCAGTACATCTATGTAAGCTTTACGGTGGCGAAGGTGTATCTCTCGAGGGGCATTATTCAAAAATCTTCTACAAATCGTGTTTTGATATAAGTTTTTGATAGGCTTTCTACTTCTTTTTGTAAACTTTTGCTAAGTTAGATATATAATCTAAGCTTAATATTTATACTTAATATCAAAGATATTTACAAGTGGAAATCGTTGCTCAAAGCGTGCTTAGCTTATATAACGTTTTGTCAGGAAATAGCTCTAGCCTGCATATTTTTGTCAGGGAAGGAGGAGGATACTAGCAAAAAGCTTATTGAAATTATTCAAGTTGGTGAGCGTACAATTTCCCAGCATTTCCCAGCTCAGGCTCAGTTGGTTAGTCGCAAAAATAGCCCGCAGCATCTTGAAGCTCTTCGGCTGCGGTGCTTAGAGTTAGAGACGCATCTGCTTGCCGTTCAGTGCTATCAATTCTCTTTTGTGCATCCATCTCACGTCCTTATCAACATTTCGCGTCTATTAAAATGTAAAGCTTTAAATTTATGTTGAGCTTTAGTTAATTTCTAATCTGATTACTAATTAGGTCCGATTGATGTGACAAAGCTAGCGTGGCAACTTTTGAATGATAGCTTTCAATTTCAATTAAGCTTGCAGTATACTCCACAAGTGATGGCTTGTGGTGCGCTTATTTTAGCATCCAAGGTAGTTTTTCCAAGCCATCCTTTAGGTGCCGATAATTGGACATCTCGGTTTGTCTGTAAGCCTGAGGATATCAATGGTAATAGCTTTGATTCGCTCTTCTCATTTTATTTAGAATTTAGCTATTATCTTATTGAAAACTGCTTTATGATGGGTCAGCTTCTGGAGGATATCGAGGAGAAAGATGGGCCACTTCGTCAGCATTACCAGGGTGTGTATCCAACTTGTCTTCAGAGTATTCTTTCACAGGAACAAATTTCTGACCTTCAAAAAACACTTCCTAATCCTGCTCGCAAAAACTCACTTTCATCCAGATTAAGCCCTTCAGACTTAAAACAGCTATTTAGCCTTCCAACTTCCCCCCACTCCAATGGGACTAGATTTGTATTTTGAGATTTTTGACTTTTGCTATAAGTAAGTTCAATAGCTCTTTTATAATTTCAGCCACTTATACAAATATAAAAAATATTATTGATATCAATACCTTGATGTTTTATGAGCCATGTAGCAGCCTCTTGCAAACTTTCGAACTAATCACATTTTTTGACTTCTCTGATTTAAATGAAACTTTGGTGAAATACGTCTTAAATCTACTCCAGTTACTAGCATTTCATCTATGTGAATTTGTTTAAGTCATGTTTTTAGATTATTGACCTATGAATAATACTCATGTATCTGCTAGTTTTTATGCTTGATTTCGATATAAATCCGTTTTTAAAAAGCTGATTACCAAATTTTGATCCAACTTAATTATGTAACGCGAGAAAATTTGATACCAATTGTTAAGCGCCCAACCAACAGCAAATTACTAAGTATACCAGTTTAAAGTTCCATTTGCATAATTTGGTGTCACGTTTTTGTTTCATACTTAGTCCGCTGTTATAGTTACATGTTTAGCAAATTTATATTGCAGTCATAATTACTAGATAGGCCATTTTCAATTGAATTATATAATGTAAGATGCTTGATCCAAGATTAAAATCAAAAGGCTAGACAAATGTTTTAAACTGCTTCTAATGTTAATTTTATCGCAACTTGTGTAATTGCACATATCTGCTTGGTATATTGTAGGTTACTCTTATGGCAAAGTCCAATCTTTGCGTTTGAAGCGGGCACGGTTACACTTGCCTCTATTTACTTAAAGCAAAACTTTGCTTTTACTATCTTTGCCTATCCCGTATTGGCGAGTTTAGCTTGATTAGATATCATTTTTTCCTTAAGCATATAGCTATTTATACACAGGTCTAAATTGCCATCTATCATCTTTGTAATGGCGCTCGTTTAAGCAAATTGGCCTAAGTTAATGTAGTATAATCGTTATAAAACACTCATTGCAACCTCTTCAAAATTTGCAGCAGATTGGGGGTTTTGAACTTACATGTTTAACTCGAGACAGGTACAATTTCAACTTCATCTTTTGATTTACTCAAAGTGGATCCACCTTATAAATTAAGTGCTCCAGGTAAGTAGGGGAAAGAGGGATAGGATTATGAGAAGAAGGGATTGAAATCTAATAAAACTTCTATATGATTTGACATCATAGTGGATTCTAGTTTCTACTATTTACTGTGCGGTTTAATGCCTCTGACATACTATGATATATACACCTTAAAATTATCAAGTTTGACTTGTGCCTAGCGATAATTTAGGTCAAAGTACAGTAAAGTTATAGGTTAAAATCAATATCAAATTTAGATCAAAAATTTCTAGATAACTGAATTATTCCCCATATCTTTTAAGCTTCCATAATTTAACAAGTCGATAGAATTATCTAATTTAGAAAATAAAAAGGCGTTCGTATTGCTTTAATTTTGTTAAAATTCTGACAGCTTAAGTAGATGTCTCCACTAGGTCTTCTCTTTTCAAATTTAGGTACTTTCATTCAATTACTAATTCAAACTTATTACTATAGACGCTTCCATCTATATCACTGAGCCTAATCCTATGCCATAGGTAGGTAAATTAAGCTATCAGGCCTCAGTCAGAGATGATATGAATAAACACAATTTGAAATATGAGTTTTTATCATGTGAACATAATATTTTATCAATCCAATATAAGATGTTGAAATATTTGAAAGCAGGGTTCTGATGAGTTAGAATTATTAGTAACTTCATATGTCAAAATGTATCTCAAAGTACTTGGCATATCACAAGGTTGCTTAAAACATATAAGTAGACCAGCAAAATCTACCAGCGTTAGTTGAAATTATAAAGAATAAAAGATTTAATCAATTATTTTAGCTTCAAATTTTGGTGGATGGCCATTTTTAAGTTTAGGAAATAATTAAATCTGTAAAATGAATGATAAACCACAAAATCTCTTGGCTAAAACCTTTGACCCTTGTCAGGATTCTGGATCCAATCAAAGAGTTGAGCCAATCTGATGGTAGCATTTGAACCTACTTAAAGAATTTGGTCAAAAATTGCCAGTAATAACCCAATTACTTGTATCAAGACCTATCCTAATATCAGGGTCCAAACCTGATCTAGGAGATCAAATAATGTTACTTTGACAATTGCATCCAGATGCCACCCAATCCCCAAGTAGCAAATAGTGTTAGACCTTGGCTCTGATATTCTTAGATATTATCCCTAAAGTACTTACTAATTTTCTTTATAAATATGTTTAAGGAGAATAAACATTACATTCTCTTTTACCCTACTACTTTGGTTGCTACTACTTTAACCCTTTCACAGATTTTCATAAAAAGCTCCTTTATTTTTGGCCCTTAACTTTTGCAAAAAAAATTGTTGTCAATGTTCACATCTTTTGTAATTATTTGGTCCTTGTCCATAACACAGATATTTGATAAATTTTTGAATAAATATATGTAAATATCATTTTTTGGATGCATATATGCATTTTTAGATTTGCACCACCCCATTTTTGAACGCATAAAAGCGTCAAATCATTATAAGGGCTAAATAGCAAAGCTACTAGGATAATTGCCAATTGAGGTGTGTTTTACCTTAATTGTTAGCCTTTATTCACTTATTAAAATTCACATGCACCTCAGGCATCAGATCCCCTAAAGTCTGCTGAGATAGTTAGATTTACTCCCCTTGTCCTGACAAAATTGGTGCTCCCTGCCAGGTGACTCTGAGTTCCCAGCAAAAATTACAATAAACAATCACAATTCAGCGTCATATGGCTCCCCAGATCACAAGGCTGCCCACCTCAGTGAGTGAGCAGTTATTATGTGAGTAGGAGAATTGGCTGCACCTCATGACCTTATACTACCCACATCAATGGAAGTGGACCTTCCCATCCCTTCTGCATAGCAGTATCAACTACATTTCAAATTAAACTGAAGCTCTCAAGTTCCTCCTCACTGGTTCCTTTGTCTCAGAAGGATGAGCCAGCAGAAGATATGACCTTACAGTACCACACTTATGATAGGCTTAACAACCAGTTTTTCCCTTGATAGAGATCAGGTCAGGATAGGATATACAGAGTGCTACTTGCGCCAATTTGTGCACCCCACCTTATACCACATGTTGCAAGTAGTATGTCCTTCATCAAGAACTGCTCCAGCACCTCCAATTAATGGAAATGTTGCATTCCCTTTTTCTCTACTTCTTCCAATCTTCCTCCCTCTTTGGTGGTGAGAACCAAAGTGCCCTAATATAAAATTAGCAGCTCATTAATGAATGCAGTTTGTGGTAACATTTCAGAACAGAAGCATAATGTAATTCATGCTATCAGACAATTGAGTCATCCGCTATTTGAGAAGAATATTCTGGTGTCAAATAGTTTAAGTTTACTAAAAATTCTCAGTTTATATCTC
This sequence comes from Massospora cicadina, assembly GCA_022478985.1. NCBI lineage: Eukaryota > Fungi > Entomophthoromycota > Entomophthoromycetes > Entomophthorales > Entomophthoraceae > Massospora > Massospora cicadina. Next base: position 185,407 of record JAKSZP010015800.1, read on the forward strand.
AGCAGAATAGTCCAGATCAGAGTTTCAGATAATTGCCATCTTGACTTCAGCAAAAAATGTTTTAGATAAGAATAGTCCTGACTCAACAAATATGATAAGCCAATTACTTGTCCAATCTTATAATAATATTGATTTGAATGAAAATAATGACAATATCAGTCAAAAGACCCTGGCCAATTTTCAGTGGAACTCCACAAATCAGAAACACTTTTTCAAATACCACATGGGCTATTAACTTGAGATCAGGTAGTCAGATTGCTCTGATCACATGGCATATTCTGGGGCGTCCATTTAATGGTTCTCTCCCAGCCACATTTAGTTCCATTCCAACACCTAAGCGGGGACCACCCCCTTTTATAGGCATGGCGGAGGTCACCTAAGGAGTAATTATTTTATCAAATGGTGGTTAGTTGAAAACTTATCAAATCATTACCACATGGGTACATTCTGCCTAAAAATTATCTCTCTTTCAGTGATCTCACCAAAGTAAAACAAATTTCCCAAGCTTTGATAGGACAAAATTATATATTTCCTAATTCAGATGTTACCAAGCTATTTCAAATGTTAACCATGAATCCCTCTAACCCTCAATACTCAAAATAGTTTATTACTGAGCACTAGTATCGAGAAAACTCACTTTTTTACTTCTTCCCCATGCCCCAAATATAAACTTAAAAACAAAACCTTTACTTTTAATTTAAAAAATACTTCTTTTTAAGTTTTAAAGTCTTTTTATAAAAACCAGCTGTATTAGCACCAGCGTGTTAAAGACTTGCTAGATTTCCACAAATTGGTGCTTGCTACATGGGACACCCTGTATAACACAAGTTTATTTACCAACAAATTGGAGGGCGCGCCAGCTGAAAGTGTTACTAGCTGGTAAGAAACAGCGATGGTACAGAAGATGACCATATAGATAGCCCCAACCTTATTATTTGAGGAGAACAGTTTGAACGAATCTTGATCTAGAGTATCACCGCCTTACCTGGTCTGCAGCTGAAGAAGTGAGAGACCTAATGCATGACATATTAAACCCTGACAATATTGCTTCCTGAAAAAGAGGTTCTTCTGTATAGGACTGTCTTATGTACCTCTATGAAACTTAAATCCTTCCTGATGCTTATAGCCAACTTACCAATTTGACTACCTATGTCTGCAATTTTGCCCATCCTGCTTTGTTTCATATGATACACATATTAGCTGCCCATCATGAAGAGCTAAATTGGCACCTAGCAAACCATGATGCTCTAAGATTAGCTTATGATAATTTATATCAACTGACCTCTGAACATATTGAGGCAGCTAAATATGGCGTGGAGTCAAACTGAAAATTCATTATTCAGTTGCATGAGCAGCTCACTACCATGGATATTGGAGTAGTAAAGTATATAGAGAAGGCGATAAAGATCTTCTGTGATGAGTTACATGCCTCCACCGCTAGCACCTGCTCTCTACTTGAGGAGTTTGCCAAAGAACTTAAAAAGCATGAAGAGCAAACTTGCTGTGACCTTTTGGTGCACGTGTCCACCCACCAACCTGGGGATGAACAACGTGTGGCTGTGGTGGAGCTGCAACTAGCTCAAGCCTTGTCACGTTTTGAGGAGCTTGAGCATCATCTATTTAACGAACCTTCTAGGGCTACCCCCAGTCTAGAGTCTAAGGTTGCTCAAATGAAAAAAGAGCTATTCTTTGAATCTTGTTTTGAGAATAAAAAATATTTGACCCGCCAGATTAACAAACGTGAAACAAAGCTCAAGGGATCAAAACCTCACTTGAAGTGACTTCTCTGTTGAAGGATGTGCATAGTCAGTTGACGCAGGTTGAGCATAGCTATGAAGAGCTTGAGGGGGACGTACAGTTACAAAGCTTCCATCCACGTGACAATGAAGGGTGTAAGCAGATGAAGGAAGAGCTTAAAACACGTGGGGGTGTTGAAAGTTGAACAACAAAACCAAGCTCTCTTGTGTCACAAATTTATTTTAGTCAAAGCACTGGAGAGTCAGGTTGAAGAACTAGAAACTCAAAAGATGGGGATGGAAGCTCAATTGCCTCTATGTAAATCCGCCTCCAAATAGTCCATCACTGCCATGAAAACCAGGCTTGAAGCTATCCAGACCAGTTTAATTGACTCTCAATCTTTTAATCAGTTGGATTTTTGCTTAGAAACCACAGGGACATATGGTCCTGAAGTTCATAACCTCTCTGGAGGTGCTATGGTTCATTCAAACCAACTTTTAAGGACAAGCTTATCCCCAGTAAGGACAGAATTGCTTCATTTTTACATGTTTACAAAGCTGCTATGGAAGGGGCAACTGACAGTTAGAAGGTCAAACACATCCTCTCTTGTTTGAGTTGCATGGCCCAGGAGGTTATGGTCCCCCATAGGGATGCTCTTAACACCTGGTCTAAGGTTATGGAGGCTCTTATTAACGAGTTTGGCTCAAAAAGGCTTAATCTTGAATAAGCAAGCGTTCATGTGCATTAGCATAAGAAGAGGAGAGTCAGTGGTTGACTTTGTGGAACAGTTTATTTTGAAGTGCAGACATTATTACCTTATAAGATGTTGACCTTGGATGATGCTGTTGCCGCTACCTTGACTGGGTTGGCATCTCACCCTCCTTTGGCAATGCATATCACTTCTGTCAAACAATATTTCTGCAACGTCCATGATAAAAAAGAGTCTCTACTAGATGTTGCTGACTTCCACAAGCTTGAAGTACCTTGTGAGTAGTATCCTGACCTCATGTTCTGGCCATTGAGGATCAATAGCCAAAGCCTTAGGTCCTGGCCATTGAAGACAAAAAGGAAACTCTTTAGATTATGGGCCCTTAGGAGCAAAAACCAAGATCCAAGCGACATGAACGCCCTCAGTTTGTATACTGCAACAAGCTTGGACACCATGCGATTATGTGCTGGAAAAAGAAAGCTGTTGCTGAGGAGAAGGAGCAGGAAAAGAGATGTCAGCTCAGGGATAAGCACACCTATTGCTGACAAATCTCATGTGCCTTATTCATTTACTCAAATCATGCATTACCTCTTGTTGAAAATACCCCTGGGGATGAATCTGATGGGGGTTACAATGATGTTAGTTATTATGTATTAGGAGTACCTGCTGAAGTGGAGGTCCCTGATTGTTTAAATGGTGGAGGAGTAGAAGCAACCACCATACATGAGGATACATACCTCAGACAAGTTTTAGGGTGTCCTGTGGTTATTGATACCACCAGCGATGTGGATCAGCTCCTATCTAGTTTGATTCACTCTCTCTAGCGAGGTAACACCATGAAGTCCATCTTGGAGAGTTACCCTGGGTCAGCTCACAAACTAACCTCCGCCTTCCATATCAAGGAGGTCCTAGCTCTGTCTAACTTTGGGGAACATTCACTAAGGTGGTAGTGGTCGTTCAAAAAGTCCAGGTGATGGCCATCCTGGATATTGGCTCCACGGTGAATGTAATCTCCTCAAAGTTGATTAAAAAGATCAAGTGGGCGCCCAACTTGGAGTATAATTAAGAGTTTTGAACCACAGGCCTGAACAACACCCACATCATTGGGGCATACTTTTCCCTTCCCATTTGATTTAGGAAGCTTATTTTATTAGCCCCTGCAGTGGCCTTGGACAACAACACCTATGATATGCTCATAGGTACTCAATTTATGATTGAAAATGAGAGAATCATCAACATGAAGCAAGGTTTCCTCTCATTACTCAATTACAAAGTCCCTTTAGTTTTATCCAATAAAGAACCCAGCAAGAACAAATACTCTTGTCTGGTTGAGTACCCATTTCCTCTTAACCTTTACATTATACCACTGTAAGACAAAATAAAAAATGCCTGATTCAGTGGATGCTATGGACAATATTTCGTTTTATACTGCAAATGAGGTAGTGATTAAGTCTGGTGAACAATGAGTGGTTGACACAAAGATCACCATCCAAATATCACACCACTGATTATTGCACCTTGTAAGTATTGAGGGCGTTAGCCCCTTGGAGCCTAAGATATTGCCTGGCGTTCTAGACCCAGTATACCAGAGGCCTGTCACTCTTCTGTTGGGGAGCCTCATTGATAAGGAAATGGTTATAAGAAAACACCTGGAAATTGGTAGATGCTTATTAATCCCAGTGGATGAAATTGAACAAATTCGCTTCATTGGCTCTATGTTAGATATGGTCCTTCCAACGGATAACCTGGTATGTACCTTATCTAATGTCCATATCTCGTATGAATTGATCCCAGCTGAACTTGACAAAGTTCACACTTTATTGGAAGACTTTAGCGACATATTATCTAAATCAGATAATGACTATGACCACATGAAGGGATGGTGCCACTCCATTGATGTGGGTGATGCCAGTCCCATTTGTTCAAAACCTTAATTCAAGTCAAAGGTGGATGAACAGCATTTGAGGACGGAACTCAATCAGTTTTTAGATGCGGGGTTGCTAGCTCCTTCACAAAGCCCTTGTTATTCTCACCTCTTGCTAATTAAAAAGAAGAACGGAGGTCAAGGATAGTCATGGACTATCATAAGTTAAATAACCTTATGAAAAAGGATAGCTATCCTGTACCCTGCATTGATGACGCCCTGGACCAACTCTTTGACTATAACTTCTTCTCCGCCATGGACTTGGATAGTGGCTATTGTCAAATGGACCTTTATCCAGAAGGCCAGGAGAAATGTTTTCTCAACTTCAGTGAAAGACTCTTCCAACCCATCCAATTACCTCAAGGGTTGTATAACGCACCTGCAACTGTCCAGCACATCATGGATCAGATATTACAAGACCTGAAGCTAAGTTGCTCATCATTTATCTTGATGACATCACGGTGTTCTCAAAACCTTTAACAAACATCTTGATCACCTAAAGGAGGTTTAAAACGCTTACAGAAATCCAATATTAAATTAAAACCCTCAAAGTGTACCTTTTTTTTAGTACTAGATGGTCCCAACCCAAGGGGGGGCCTCAAAGTGTACCTTCTTCCAAAGAAAGTTGTCTTTTAGACACTCCATTACACAAGAGGGAATCCAACCCATACAAGATAAGGTTGAAGCGATTGCAAAAATGCCTCCCCCTAAAAATTTGTGGGACATACAGATATTTCTAGGGATGATGGGGTATTATCATCAGTTCATCCCTAAGTTTGCACAACTCAGTGAACCCCTCACCCGCCTACTGACTAAAAACACCCCTTTCCAATGGGGCGCTGAACAGAAAGCGGCTTTTGAGACGTTGAAGCTTTGATACAAAAACGTCCTATCCTGAGGCATCCTGATTATGGTAAACCATTTATTTTGTCTACCAATAACTCATACTATGCCTTTGGGGCTACCTTAGCTCAACTGGATGAAAACGGTATTGATCATCATGTATTCTATTTTAGCAAGATGCTTTTAAAGGCGGAACGCAACTACAGTGTAACAGAGAAGGAGTATCTCACCATTTTGTTAGCTGTAAAACACTACCGCCCTTTCCTGTATGGAACCACTTTCATTATGGTTATGGACAACGCTTTTCTGAAATGGTTACAGAACATGAAGGATCCTACTGGCCAGTTAGCTTGCTGGGCTCTAAAGCTACAGCATTATGACATGAAGATTGAACACCATACAGAAACCTGTCACATGAATGTTGATGGGTTAACTCAGCTGCCAGTCCTTCACTTGGATAATAGTGAGGCGGAACAGCTATATGACCTCTTAATGACCTACAATGACTGGGAGGATGAGGATGAGCCCATACAGAAAATGTTAGCCTGGCACTCCCACAACACCAAATTGGAGAGTGGAAAATTGTACAAGCAAGTGGGGGCAAAAAGGCTCCCTTACCTTCGGCCCTCAGAATGTGTCCCTGCTATCTTAGAGTTCACTCCACCCCTAGGACATGGAGGAGCCAAGAAAACCTATGAGTGGATTAAAGATTAGTATTATTGGGATGGAATGGTGGAAGTTATTGTTGACGTCTTGAAAGATTGCCTTACATGTAAGAAGAAATCCTGTTTCAAGATTAAATACCAATATCAGTCAACTACCCCTCAACAACCATTCCACACCATCAGCCTGGACGTAGTAGGTCCTCTCCCTCAGACTACTGGTGGAAACAGGTTTATCCTAGTAGGCATTGACCACTTCACTAAGTAGGTTGAAGCCATGGCTCTTCCTGCACAAACGGCCAAGGCCACAGCCACTTTTTTACATCAAAATAAATTCACTTGTCATGGGTGTCCCCAAGTACTACTCTGCGACAATGGTAAGAACTTCACTTCCAGAGTAGTCAAAATCCTGGCTACTTCTATGAGAGCCCAACAACTTTTCTTGGCTCCATATGACTCCTTCACCAATGAGACCGTGAAAAGAGCAAATGGAACCTTGGTTTTCATTTTACAAAAAATGGCCTCTTCTGACCCACTTCACTGGGATCAATACCTATCCAGTGCTCTTATGGCTTACCAAGATAATCTATCACCAGATTTTAAAAATGTCTCCATTCTGTGTATTGTATGGGTGGAAATCAGGAATACCTACCATATTAGCTAAGATTTTCTTCTCTAGTGGTGAGGAACCTGAAAAAGCCATGAGAAGATTAGCTCACCATATCATTCATCTTCAATATGAGGCTATGAAGAACCTAGCTAAAACGTTACTAAAGAAGGACAAGCTGCCAATGAGCTTTGGGCTCCCCTGCCTTCATTTCAAGTGTCTGATATGGTCATATAATACCATAATTGCATCATTCCTAGAAGCGGCAAGCTTGGATCAATTTGGGGGTCTGTTCACCATCACTTACAATAGAGGAAATGAGTACTCTATCAAATCCTTAGCTACAGGGATTACCATTAATTGGATACATGGCCGTTTCCTATGGCCCTATTCACCCCCTAACATGCTTGAGGGGGGTGATGCCAGAAAATTGCTATCTCAACTTTGGTAAAAGATTGTTTTAGGTAAGAATATCCCTGATTCAACAAATATTATCAGCCAATTACATGTCTTATCTCATAATATTATTGCTTCAAATGAAAACAATAACAATATTGGCCAAAAGACCCTGGCTGATTCTTAGTGGAACCCCGCAAATTGGGGAAAAACTTTTCCAAATACCACATGAGCTATTAACTTGAGATCAGTCAGTTGGATTGCTCCAACCACGTGGCATATTCTGGGGCGTCCATCAAATGGTTCTCCCCCAGCCACGTCTAGTTCCATTTAACAACTAAGTGGGGACCACCCCCTTTTATAGACATGGCGGAGGTCCCTCAAGGTGCAATTATTTTATCTTATGGTGATTGGTTGAAATTTATTAAATCATTACCACATGGGTACATTTTGCCTATAAATAATTTCCCATCATTCATCTCACCAAAGTAAATCAAACTTCTTGAGCTCCAATAGGACGAAATTATATATTTCCTAATTCAGATGTTACCAAGCCATTCCAAAAATTAACATTGAATCCCTTCAACCATCAATACTCAAAATAGTTTAAATACTGAGTGCTAGTACCAAGAAATTTCACATTTTTGCTTCTTCCCCGTGCCCCATTTATAAACCTTAAAAACCCAACCTTTACTTTTATTCTAAAAAAGTAATTCATTTTAAGTATTAAATCTTTTTGTGAAATCTGGCTGTATCAGCAACAGCAAGTTAAAAACTTGCTGGATTCCACACAGAGTAATGATTTTACTCCTAGCCCTTAGCCAAATAGCTTGAATCTATTTAATATGGATATGCTGAACCCCTGGAAGAATAGGTGACCTGATTTTGAAGGTTGCTCACACATCAATGTAAATTTAGTGCTACTGCAAAGGATTGACAATAACATTTTATAGGCCTGAGGGGTTTCAAAAGGTGAAGAAATTTTAACTATTAATCAACTCCTAGTACTTTCAGCAATAAGATTAGATGAAATTGTTTTAAAGAAGCATGGTTGGATAAACTATATCAAGTTGTTACTGCATAGACTTTTCAGCCCTGCTGTCAACCTAACATCTAAAATTAAGCCCTATCAAGGTGGAAAATTTATGAAAGCTCTTGTTGGCTAAAATTTCATTTAACTAAATTAAGCTATTCTCTGCCTAACCTGAATTACATCACACCTCAGAATTAACCTGTCATGGAACCTGCTGATTAAAGTAATACTGAACTTCCAATCTGGGTGTGTAACAACCTATTGGAAATCCCAGAATGCCAATGGCATAGCAGTTCTGATTACTTATAGGAGGGATCCCCTATGAGTCTTGTGTGGGAAATAAAAGCTTAAGAACATATAAAGACCCCACAGCAAACAAAATGGCTGCAATATGGGCAACCATGGGTCTTGTATGGGCATCTCCCAAGGATTTGAGAGGCAAGGAGGATTATTAATCATCCTGGGTTTGTAGTTGGTGACCTTTGGACTATTTTGCTAAACCTTCTGGTCCTGTTTCATCATAATAAAAACTCTGAAAATCATTTAAATTTTCAAAATTTAGTGAATGCTGATTGGGTTTGAAAGTTAAACTAAAAGAATCAATTTGACTGTTGGGAGGCCTTGGGCTTTGTCTTGCACCCGTTGAGGGGTTTCATGATGGGTTGAGGGGTCAGGGACGTCACTGGGATAGCGGATCAATTTTATAAACTGATTTGGGCCAGATTGGCCCTCAGTGAGATGGCCTGGATAGTCCGTGCCTGTTTACCACCTCATGATTGTGAGGATGGCCATTTCTCGCCCTTAAATGGAGAATCACAATTAGTGAAGATGGCCTCATTCCACCCAAATTGTGCCAAACTACCAGCAAATTGGTGAGGTGAATTAGTATGAATTTTCCAACTCTTTTGCGTTGAGGGAGGTGTACTTGTAGCTAGTCCACTGAGTGCTAAGAGAGGGGCAGGTTGTTAAGATTATAGCAGATACAAAATCTCTTCAGAAGCAGCAGATTGGCATTGCGCGCCCATGGCAAAAACTCTGATCATTGCAATCACATATGGTGGGCTGTCAAATCAATGGCTTGGAGGGCCCAATTGATGACCATCAGTCCTAAAATGCAGATTGCTGCATAATTAGCTGGGTTCAGTGAAAGTATATCTGAAAAAAGAGGTGGAGTCCATGGATTAGGTTTGGGTAAAAAATCTGCTTTATATAAACTTAAGAGTGAAAATGAACTGAAAACTGCCCCTTCCAGAGGCAGTTGCCTTATATGCAAAAAATTGGGAAAAAGGAGTTGTGGGTGTGTTTCTAGACAGGGGTAGCTGACATACTCAAGGTACTCACCTTGGGATTGGGACATCATCATCCAGCTTATGAAAAAGGTCGCAAAAGCTCTGGAAATGTGATCTTCTGATCTGCTAGGATGGGACCCTCACTGATCCAAACGTGAGCGGATTTTCTCAGATCAAAGGGGTGGCAATAATGAACTCCACCAGGGTCAATTCCAACAAATTTTAAAAGATTTTTTAAACTTTTTTGAGAATGTATTCTCAACTAGGATTGGCATCTTTGGCCCAGAATTTCAGATTCCGTGTTCTGGATCAGTTTTCCTGACTCAGGAACCATTTCCTGAGTTTCAAGGCCGTTTTCTTTCTTTCCAAGGAAGTGAGGGATAGCAGGGTGGAGGCCAGTGGAGGGTGGAGGTGCAGTTTCTTGACTTCTGGTCTGGATTACCTCCCTACAAACCTCTTTTATCCTTTTAACAAGGGAAGAAGCAGCCAAGGTGGATACTGTGGAGGGATCCATCAGGTCCAATGCTGTTACCCAACGTTCATCAACCACATGTCTCAAATCCCTCAGTTGAGCCAAGGGCTCCACAAGGGCATTAGATCTCTTCTTCTTCCTATAAGGGACTTTTCCTTGTCCAACCCAAGAGGTTGGGTCTCCAGACTTACATAACCTCAGAGTAGCATAAGTATTATGAGGCATTAAGTTTATAAAATATCACTTGTTTAGCCTATCTAAAAGTTATAACCTTATTATTATTTGCACCTTTTTAAAATTTATGTATATATATGTGGTCCACTTTTCCCCCAAAATCTCTAGCAGCGGTCAAGAGTTTTAATACTCTGGCATCTGCACTATTGTTGAAATATTATGCCCACAGCACTTGTGAGAACCAAAGTGCCAGGATTCCAACAAGCGGTGCTTGCTACAGGGGAGGACCTGTACACCACAATCGTTTAACTAATATGGAGGACGTTTAGGTGAATAGCCTTCCTAACCTCACCGTTGGAGCTGACTCAAGGATACTTACTTTGGAACAGCAACTAGCCAAGGATTTGTCACATCTTAAAAAGCTTGATGGCGTCCCTCACCAGATCCTCATGGGGCAATTGCTGCTGTCCCCTTTAAACCCCCTTTAAAGACAAGTTTACCCTTGGTGAGGGTAATATTGCTTTATTTGTATACATCTATGAATCTGCCATGGAAGGCATAAAAATCATCAGAAAACTTTCACATCTTCCTCTTCTTAAGTCGCATGGCCAAAAGGTAATAGTTCCTCATATGTACTTCCCTAGTACCTAGCGATGGTTAAAGAAGCACTTATTGATGAATTGGCTCAAAGCAGAGTTTAAGAAGGTAAAAAAACAGTCCCAATATGCGACTCAGTATGCATAAAGGAGAAAAGGTACCCACCTTTACTTATCTGTTCTACATAGAAGCCAATATGATGTTAACCTCTAAAATGTTAACTTTTGATGACGCCATAGCTCCCATTCTGACTGGCGTGGCTTCCCACCCTTCCTTAGAAAGGCATGTTATCTCAATGTAACACCACTTTCAGAATGTTCACAATATAAAGTAGGCTTTATTAGATTTTGTGTATCTCCATAAATTTGAGACTATCCGAGGAGTTGCGTTAAAACCCCAAATCTTAACCATTAATAATCTCCCAAATGGAGCTCAGCAGAAGGGGTCCACGGTGGCTTTATGGCCCCTCCCGTGATTGTTCCCATCTCAAAACCTGCTCCCACAATGTGACTCAAAACAGACATCACTCCATCACGTGAGGTTTTCCAGAGTGCATTGTTGGTGAAAGGGAAGCACTCCCTTCCATTGTCTGAACCCAGAGTGTGCACTGTGCATGTAGTTGAGACTTTGTCTCGCCCCACGCCCTCCACCAAGGGGTTTCCCACAGCAGCTCAATTGTCACATCCCTCCAAGATGCAGTACATAACTTCTTTGGCATCTCATCTGGCTTCTCACATCCCGAAACCTGCCTCAAGGTGCAGCCAAATCTGGTATCCCTTCTCCATGTGATTATGAGTCCAAAATCATCAAACCATCCACCAAAGAGCTCAAGACAAAGGCTGGTGAAGCTTAAACGTCTTCTCCTACTTTCAAAATGGTAGTTGAGCGCCCTAAGGGCAACCACTGTAACAAAAAAGGATATTGTGATAAGGTTTATTATATAAAGAAAACTGACAAACCTGACGTGCCTGACTCTAACCTCCCTCCTATCACTTCTCTGATGTGCATAGATAACCCATCCGATGGTGCTATGAAGGGGATTATGAGGACGCTATATATTATGTCCTAGGAGCCCCATTTGAAGTAAGGATGCCAGATCGCTGAACCCAGAAATAGTAAATAAGGCCATGATACTTGATGAAACCTATCTTAGTCAGGTTCTGGGGTGCCCTGAGGTTATTGATACCACCAGTGATGCTGACCAGTTCATTTCCTTGTTAATATGACCTATTCAGCATGTTCATAACTTGAAATCAAATAAATATAGATATACAGAGGCAGCTAAGAAACTTGCCTCCACTATATACAAAAGGAGTTTTTAGTTCTACTTCCTAACTTTAAGGAATTATAACCAAGATAGAGGTCATCATCAACAAGGTACAGGTTATGGCCATCTTTGACACTAGTTCCCTGATCAATGTGATCTCCTCAAAACTTATCAAGAAGGTTAAGTTGGCTCCAGACTTGGACTATTCCCAAGAGTATGGAACTGCAAGTCCAAACAGTACTCAAGCTATTAGGGCATACTCCTCATTACCCATTAAAATTAGGAAGCTTATCCTGTTAGCAACCATTTTGGCCTTGGTTAACAATAACCATGATATGCTTATAGGCACTCAATTCATGCTTGAGTACTATAAAGTTATTAAAATGAAACATGGTTATCTATCCATGCTCAATTATGTGGTTCCTTAGCTACAACCAATAACAAAACTAACAAAAAAGAATACTATGGCTTGGTTGAGAACCTTTTCTTTGCTATCGTTGTGTTATACCACATCTGGACATAATACAAAGAAGTTGCTTGAATTGGTGGGCGCGTTAGAAGGCCTTCCTTTTTATGCCTCAGAAGAGATAGAAATCAAGTTTGGTAAACAATAGTGTTTGACATTAAAATTACTTTACAGATCCCATAAAACTGTTTATTATGCATAACAAGCATCATTGTAGTTAGTTCTTTAGGCCTCAAGTATTGCCTGGTATACTAGACCTAGCCTACCAGCGACCTATTAATATTTTATTGTGGGATCTTACCAACTAAGAACATTATTGTGAAAAAACATCAGGATATTGAAAAAGGTATGCTAATCCCAATTGAGGATATTGAGAGGATCACTTTATCATTTCAATGTTGGATATGGGCTTACCTACTGACAAATTGTTATGTGCTTTGCCTAAATTCCATATTTCAGATGAACTAACCTCAGAAAAGCTCAATCCATGTTAGAGGCCTACAGAGATATATTCTCTAAATCTGATACTAACTATGGGCACATGAAGGATTGGAGCCACAAAATTGATGTTGGTGATGCATGTCCCATCCAGTCCAAACCTTTTCATAAATCAAAAATCAAAGAGCAACAAATGAGGGCAGAGCTCAAACAGTTACTAGATGCTGGATTACTAGTATCTTCCCAAAGCCCTTAGTTGTCTCCTCTCTTGCTCATCAAAAAGAAAAAATGGAGATCATTGAGTAGTTATGGACTACCAAAAACTGAATAACCTCACAAAAAAGCTTTTTATCTATCCCTCACATCAATTATGCACTTGCACAACTCTCTGGCTCTAACTTCTAATCTGCTGTGGACTTTGCAAGCAGATACTGGAAAATGGATCTTTCTCCACAAGACCAGGAAAAATGTGCCCTCATTTGTAGTGAATGCCTATTCCAACCCACTTGAATATCCCAGGGGTTGTGCAATGCACCCACAACCTTTCAGCGAGCAATGGATCACATTTTACAGAGTCTTAAGATCAGTTATGTTATACTTATATTGATGACATCATGGTTTTCTCTAAAGCTTTCAATGAATATCTTACTCATCTATAGGAAATTGTTCAACACCTATGTGAGTCTAACATTAAGTTAAAACCATCAAAATGCACTTTTTTAAAAGAAATTAGATTTCCTTGGACATGCTATCTCACAATAAGGGATTCAACCCTTATAAATCAAGGTTAAAGCTATATCAAAAATGCCTCCACCTCAAAACCCATGAGATAATCAGGTGATTCTAGGTATGGTGAAGTAATACCATCAGTTTATCCCAAAGTTCGCTCAGCTTAATGAGCCTCTCATACAATTATTGGCTACAAACTCTCCTTTCTATTGGGGTACCAAAAAAATGTCACATTAGAGATTTTAAAGTAATTGCTACAATAATAACCTACCCTACGCCAACAAGATTATGATAAACCTTTCATCTTGTTTACCAGTGCCACTGATTATGCTTCTGGAGCTGTCCTGGCTCAATTCGATGACAATGGTGTGTATTTTTGTTCCCTACTTTAGCAAGATGCTCTCAAGTGCTGAATGCAACTACAGCATCACAGAAAAAGAGTGCCTTGCTGTCTTACTCGCTGTAAACATTACTGTCCCTTTTTGTGTGGAACTACCTTCACCGTGGTTACCAAACACATCATTTTGAAACGTCTACAAAATATGAAGGATCTTAATGAAAGGTTGGCTCATTGGGCCTTGAAGCTCTAGCACTATGACATGAAGATTGAACACCGTGCTGGAACTCACCATATGAATATCAATGGGTTGACTCAGTTGCCTGTCCTTCATTTGGATAATAGTGTAATTGAAAGATTGCATGATCTCCTTATAACCCCTGATGCCTGGAACGATGAGGATGAACCTGTTAAGAAGATGTTAATGCGCCACTCTTGCAACATAAAATTGCAGAGTGGGAAGTTATATAAAAAGGTAGGGGCCCATTGGGTGCCCTATCTTTGACCTTTAGAACGAGTAACTGCTATCATGGAGGCTCATTCTACCCTTGGACATGGTGAAGTGCAGAAAACCTATGAGTGGATTAAGGATCAGTACTATTTGGAGGTTTTATGGAATTATTATTGAAGTCCTGGATGCATGCTTAACCTGTAAGAGCAATCTGTTCTTAAGATTAAGTATCAATATCAACCTACTACCCCTTAACAACCATTCCACACAATTATTTTAGATGTGGTAGGTCCCCTACCTCATACTACCATTGGTAATCAATATACTAGTATAATTTGATCACTTTATGAAATGAGTCAGAGCTGTGGCTCTCCCAGTCTAAACTTCCAAAACTAACGCATCTTTTCTCCACCAGTATATATTCACTCACCATGGTTTCCACCAGGTTTACTCTGTGAAAATGAGAAAAGTTTACCTCTAGGTTGGTCAAGATTCTAGCTACCTCCATGGGAGCGCAACAACTTTTTGGTTCCCTATAACCCTTCTAGAACTGTACCATAAAAAGAGCATATGGAACTTTGGTATCTATAATATGAAAAATGGCCACTTCATACCCTTTACACTGGGATCAGTTCTTGCCTAGTGCCCTATGGCAGATCATATCAGTTATCTCTAGATCCTCAAATGTCCCCTTTCTGCGTTTTGTATGGTTGATAATATGGGGTACCTTCTCTATTAAATGAAGGTGTTTCTATGCTAGAAATGACAACCTTGATAAAGCCTTGAGAAGTTTGTACCAACACATTATGCAGCTAAAATCTGAGGCCATAACCAACTTATCTAAAACTATCTCTAAAGATGGCAGAGAAGATAATGAGCTCAGATCACCCCTACCATCTTTTCAAGTAACTGACTTGGTATTGTACTACCATAATCGCATTACTCCCAGAAGTGAAAAGCTCAGGCCCATCTGGGAAGGACCTTTTGTGGTTAATTATAAGAGGGGCGACAAATATTCTATCAAGTCTTTTGCTTATGGTTTCACTATAAACAGAGTGCATGGATGATTCCTACGCCCCTACTCTTATCTTAACATTCTTGAAGAAGATAATTTCAGTCAATTGAATTCTCTACTAGTTGAAAAGAATGTTCCGGTGGAGAATAGTTTAATTATTAAAAAAATTTTTCAGTTTATATCTCAGCGGAATAGCTTATATTGGAGTAATGATTTTAATCCTAACCTGCAGCTGAATGACTTGGATCTAGTTAATATGAGTACGCTGAACCCCTGGCGGAATAGACATATTGATTTTAAAGTTCAATCATGCATCAATGTAAACTTAGTTCTACCGCAAATGAAAAACAAACCCCTTTTATAGACCTGGGGGTTTTCTAAAGGGTGAAGAAATATTACTCACAAATCAACTCCTAGGACTTCTGGTAATCAGCTGAGATGAAATTATTTTCAAGAAGCATGGTTGGATAAATTATATCAAGTTGTTACTACAAAGATTTGTCATCCCTGCTATTGATCTAACATTTAAAATCAAGGTGTATCAAGATAAAAAGATTTTTGAAAGCTCTTATTAGCTAAATTGTCATTTAACTAAATTAAGTTATCCTCTTCCTAACCTGAATTCCCTCACATCTCACTATTGGATCTGGAGTAGCATAAATACTAGAATTCATAACTTTAATAAAGCATCGCTTGTTTAGCCCAGCTAAAAGTATTAATCTTATTGTTATATTGTAACTATTAAATTTATATATATATGTAGTCCACTTTTTACTAAAAATCTCTAGCAGCGGTTAAGACTTTTAATAATCCAGAATCCATTCTATTGTTAAAATACTGTTCCGCAGCACCTGAGAGCACCAAAGTGCCAGGATTCAACACATGCATCAATAATTCTCCAATCATTTTAGCCAATTAGAAGTTGTCATACATAACTAGATCAGGAAATACCACTGGAGTACAAACTTAGCTTAATAACTTGAGAGCTACTAGGGTGAATGTCTCCACTATCTTGAGCACTTAATTTACAATGCGTAGAATACTCTATATAATGCTCTCATAACTGAATTGTCCAGAAAGCATGGTGATACTGGTCCTCCTGGACCACCTAGGGCTCCTGAAACCCCCAGGTGTGATGGGTCTCCTGGCCAACAGAGGCCCCCTAGCCGCCAGGCCCTCCTGGTCCTAGTACTGGTGTGGACCTCTCAAAAAATTAGCTCAACTCATTAATTCAACTATTCCAATATCTAGATGTTCAACTTGGATGTGTCACTAAAGAGAGGAACTCACTAAGGATAATTAACCCTTCATGCCAACATCTCTTTGGGGGCTCATCATTATTGAATTGAGCTTTTGGCGGTTCTACCCTCTGCAGTGTAAAGCTTGGAATAGAGGGTGCTTGCTATTGAGAAACACCATCTGGAGCTTTGAGACACCACTAAAAGTAATAAAATGAGATGAAAAAGTGGGTCCAACTTTTTGCCCCCAAAATGGGCCTTCATTCTTCTCAAAAACAAGTTGATTTAAAAATCAAAGACATAATTGACTTGTGTTGCCAAAATTGGTGCTCTCCAAACTCAAGGATATTCCTGTAACACTGTTTCTTCTTTAGGTGAGAGTTCATCTCCAGTGGCTTAATATGTGGATAATCCACCATTCCCTCCAAATAACACCTTTTAACCCTCGTTCAAGGACAAGTATGCCTTGGGGAAGGAAGCATAACTCATTCTTCTTTGATACAAAAGTGCAATAGAGGGAGGGACAAATTATAGTGACTTAAACAATTAATCTTTTGCTTAAGTCAGGTAGCACAGGACATAATGGTACCCCATTTAATGACCTGCCATACCTGGAGTAAAGGCAAAATGGCTCTGCTTTGGGAGTTTGGGGGCGACTTAACCCTTTCCAACTATAAACAGACGCTCATGGCAATAAACCTCAACTGGGGAGAACCTGTTAATGAGTTTTTCCAACTGTTTATCTCAAGGCTCAGATGTTGGTTGCCAGCTATTATTTGTCATTAGATGATGCTATATCTGCCTCCTTATCAGCAATCAAAACATGCCTAACATTCAGCTTTAACTTAAGGCGGTAAAACCCAACCTTACATCTCTTCTGCATATTAAAGAAGCCATCAAAGAGATCCCCCTATAATCTGTTTAAGACACTGGACCCTCCCATACTAACAATAAGCCCCAGTAGCAAGTCTTTATGGTAATGCCTCCCAACTCTTCCGCTCCCAAATTATATTACAACTCTTGCAAGATGACCAACCACACCATCAGCCAATACCACCAACTTATCCAAAAGAATCATCAGAAGATCAGTTGGCTTAGGGCAAGATGCGCCTCTGCTGATGAAACTCAAGTGCATCCCTTATCCAGTTTTATGCTTAGCACTTCTAATTGCTTCATGTTTGCTGTCCTGCTGAAGTTAGCATACCCCTTTCCCCCCAAGGCAATAAAGCCCTTTCACTTTCTTATTTAGTATTGGCCAACTATCAAGTCAGATTCTTACAATAGCTCCTCTAGTGAAAGTCAGTCATTAGTCAACAAAACTTTAAAGAAAGTTATAAACCCTGAGACTGGCCATGGCAGAATCCTCCGCTAACCTCACTACAGCTACCTAACAAATTTCCTTTTAGCAGTTCACTCTCAATTTGGGTCTTCAGTGCTATGAGTAGAGGTAGTCATTTATGAAGTTCAAGTCTTGTCTATAATAGATACTGGATCTCTGGTTAATGATATATCCTCACAACTTATACAGAAAATTAAAATTAATCCTAACCTATCCATGAAGTTTAATATGGGACAGTGGGAGCCCAGTCCACTAAGGTGATTGGAGCTTACTAAGCTTTACCACTTCAGTTTAGCAAGCTTTTGATTACTGCCCCTACAATCACTTTAGAAAATAATAAATATGAACAGCTTACAGGAGTACAAATAATGTAGGAATTTAATTGCATAATTAATCTCAGAAAAATACCTCTCACTCCTGGGATATTGGATACCATTAATATCTTATTTCCTGACCAAAAACAAAGGGGTCCCAAAAAATGTGTCTGTTTCATCAAAATACACCACCTCATTCTGCAAAGTAGAGTATCAAAATCTGGGGTATAAAACTAGGTTGTCCTCGGAAGCAATGGATGCTGAGGATGGAATAACTTTGTATGCCACATCCCTTCAGTATACCCCTTAGTTCTCAGGTTATTGTGGACTCCAGAATCCAGATTCACATTCCATTGAACCAAGTCTTAGAGTTATGAAAACACCATAACCTTCCATAAAAGAGGCGCTGACCTGTCCTGATATTTTAGACCGCGCATATGGAAATCATCTCTGTTTTATTAGAAATTTAACTAATCATACATTTCAAACTTGATGGAACTCAGTCATCACCTATGTAAAACTCTGTCCCATTAAATATACCACTGATGTAAGCAGTTTTGGCTCTTTGCAATATTTAGTGTTCAATCCCCTATCAATTATACTCTGGTTGAAAGTTAGATTGGTGACTTTGTCACCCCCACCAAACGCCAGGATGTAGAAGCCCTCTTTGAGTAATATAATGATATCTTTTCATCAGGACCAGGTGATTATGGGAAGATGTCTGGAGTAATTCAAGTCAAGGCTGAAGTTCAACCCCCATTTAAATCTAGAGATTATCAGAAATCTAAGGATAAAGAGGCTCAAGTAGCTCTTGAGTTAAAACAACTACTGGATAAAGGACTACGTATACCCTCCAAAAGCCCTTGAGTTTCTCACTCTTGTTAATTTGTAAAAAGGATGGTGGAAATTAAGTTGGTATTGACTTTCACCAATTAAACTCCATTACCTGAAAGGATAGTTATCCATTACCTTGTATAGGTGACTCTTTACCTAATGTCAGGTTCCCAATATTTCTTTACAATGGATCTTGCCAGTGGCTATAAGAAGTTTGACCTATCCCCAAGGATCACGAAAAATGTGCCCTTATCTCTATTGAATGTCTATTTAAGGATACATGGATGCCGCAGGGGCTATGTAATGCCCCCACCACCTTCCAAAGATTGATGGATGGGCTATTGGGATATTTAAAACGCTCTTGTGGGGTAGTCTAGCTTGATTATATTACTGTTTTCTCTTGAACTTTTACCACCCATTTGAACACCTGAAAGAGGTTTTCCAGCACTTAAGGCAACCTTCTATAAAGTTAAAACCCCTTCAAGTGTTCCTTCTTACAAAATAATTGGATTTCTTGGGGAGTAAGGTGAGTAATAAAAGATCTCCTTAAGGGAGGACAAAGACATGGCCATCTCCAAAATGTCACCACCTAAGTCCCTCAAGATCCACAAGTCTTTCTGGGAATGGTTGATTATTATCAAAAAAAAATTCTCTACTTTGCGGATACCTCAGAACCCTTAGTTTATCTATATAAAGGGATTTCTTTTTAATGATAAGAAGAGCTTCAACAGTCCTTTGAGCTGTTGCAGGTAACCCTTACTCACTCTCCAGCGCTTATACATCCTAACTTTGTTAAGCCATATCTGTTTTTCATGGATATTAGCAATATAGTTATAGGAGCTATATTATCTCAACATGATAAAAATTTAGTCAGTCCTGTAGCATATTATAGTAAAACTCTATCTAAGGCTGAGAGCAACTTCAGTATTACTATGCATAAGTATCTGGTAGTATTAATAGTCATTAGGAATTCTGACTCTACTTATATGGGGCACAATTTACTATACTTACTAACCATTCCTCATTGCAATGGCTCCAACAAATGAAGGATCCTTATGGGAGATTAGCTCAGTGGGCCTTAAAAATCCAAAACTATGACTTCTTCATTTCTCATTGTCCAGGTTCAATACATCAGAATGCTGATTATTTATCTTGGTTGCCCATACTAACTTCAACTGACTCTGAGAAATATTGACTCTATAATCTTCTATCTCAACCCCACCTGTGGAAAAACAAGTCCCTTACCATCTAGAAGGAGTTAGAGGAAAGGTTGTCAAATACTCAGAACAAGAATGGTAACCTATGCAAACTAGTATCTCAGAAATGGTTACCCTATATCTGACCTTCTGCTCATATGGACGGTATTAGAAGGACAATTGCTAGTTGGACATGGAGGAATTTGAAAAACCTATCAATGGCTTAAATCTAGTTCTGTTGGGAAATAATGCTCTCCTTTATCAAAGTGTATTAGAGTCCTGCCTGATATGTAAAAGTCAGTATGAGCCAATCCCTAATTATAGCATCCAGTAGTTACACCATGAAAAATCTTTCATAAGTAAGTATTGATGTTGTAGGTCCACTACCTGTAATGAAAGCAGCAAAAGAAATTTATACTTGCCTGTCAGTTGAGGTGAATGAGAAATCAGAAGGTAAGCTAGAATGACAATGGTACTGCTGCTTGGATGACTTGAAGGTGGGACAGAAGGTAGGTGAACTGCAAACGGCAGCTCAAGATGGTAATAAGCAGCAAACCAGCACACAGCCAGGTAGTTGTTACTACAGAGCCAGCGGATTTGGGCTCATAAAACTTGTTTGCTATGACATTGGGGCTGGGTTCTGTTGTAGGGTTGTTGGCAAAAGAGCAGGTGGCAAGGTTGCAAAATCTCGCCCAGCAAAGAGAAAAACCTCCAACAAGAGTGATAGATCCTTATGATGAATAGCTTCAGAAAGTGGGAAGTGTCTAAAAATGCCCCAGGTACAGTAAGCTCAGTCCATGATGGTAGGCGATATTGTCGTTATGATGGCCACAAGGGCCCAGTCATTACACAAACTTAAAATTATTTTGGGGTTGGTTTTTGCAGCGGATACCAAGGAAAACAATTTCAAAAACAAATGTATTTAGTGATTGGTTTTTTATTACAAAACAAGAAAAAGAAATCAACTGATAATCATAGCTTTCAGGGATGATTGCTAAAATAATTGGTTGCATAGGGAATAAAATAACATTTATGGGCGCGGGGCCTCAATTTTCTGACCTAAAATGATGAAATTGAGTGGGAATTATGTGAATTTATGTTGCCATATTTGTGGAAGACCAAATCAATGTCAGTTTGGCCTCTGGCACCCAAATCACATTTTTATTGTGATTGTGCTTTCCCAAGTGGCAGTGTCTTGCTTGATGAGTGGCAGGGACCTCCCAGTGCCATTCCATATGGGAATGATCCCAACTAAATGGGAATGGATTCAGGCCACCTAGCCCAACTTCCCCCAGTTTTCTTGATTCAATTGCAATTTTTGAACTTAAGTGGAACTAGGCTTCTGCAAAGGAGAGGGTAAAGTTCATTTTCCTTTATAGATCCAGCAAAACTCAAACCTGGCATCTGAAAGGAACTTACTTTATTTTTCTTTGCAACAGTCCCTTTTCATCTTGACTTCAGAGCAAACCACCTCAATGCGCTGCATCAGTTCATTAGTTGTCAGAATGGGATGGGCGGAGGGATCTTCAAGGGTAGTCTGTAAGTTACCACTCATCAACCACATGGGTGAGATTGCCCTGGGTGACGAGGGGGACAGCTTCCCTCTTCAGACCTTTCTTGGTATAAAACGGAAACACCTCCTAGTCAAGCTCAGGGGCGCTCCCCCAGACTTACACTACCCCAAGCATCTAATGGGCATCAATTCCTTCTATTAGCTGTAGATAACTTAACAATATGGATTGAAGCCACAACTAAACCCTTAGAATCAGAAAAGATAAAGCCACATCCTATATAATTAAATCATCACCCAAATTGGGTGCCCTAACATAATTCTCTCTGAAAATGGGCAAAATTTATGTTCATCATTGGTGCAAGAGTTAACCAAGTTAAAAGGTTCCACTCAAGTGTTCTCCACCCCCTACTATCATGCAACTAATGGAATGTTAGAGCAAGTAAATGCTATTCTAACATCAACTCTTCAGAAAATGGCTTTACTAAACTTTACATTGGCCACATTACCTACCTGATGCAATCCTGACTTATTGATTAAATTATCATCAGGTTACCAAAATGACCCCTTTCAAAGCCTTGTATGGAAGGAATCCACAATTGCCCACTAAAATGCAAGCCTTGATAGACCAAACCTCCCCTAAAGCCCCTGAAGATATTATGAAAAAAATGTTAATGAGATTATTTGACTTCAGGTTTGGCTTCCAAAATTTGTCTGCAACCACCAGATAGAACAATCAGTTTAACTATAGTCATGTCCCTCTGCATACCTTCCAAACAGGTGGTTTAATCCTTTTTACCATCCTGGCCTAGTGGAAGGGAAAACAAGTTGGGGTCAAACTGTTCAGAGCCCTATAAAGTCATTTATAAGTGGAGAAATGAGCATGCAATTGTTGAGGTTTCCCAATAAACTGTTATCAATCAAATGTATAGCTAATTTCTGTGGTTATTTACCTCTCCCTCTACACCAAGATCTATGATGTGGCGTTGTTGATTCTGGCTCCAATTGAAGGGATGAGCTAATCTGATGATAGGATTTGAACATGATACTATGGTTTGGCAAAAACTACTGTCAGGATAATCCCCAAAATAAATATATCAAAACCTCTTGATATCAGAGTTCAATCCCAATCTAGGAGGTCAAATATTATTACTTTGACAACTGTACTCAGATGCCACCAAATCCCAAGTAGCAAATGATGTTAGATCTTGGCTCCAATGTGCTTGGATATTTTTTCTGAGCTACTTACAATTTTTTTTGTAATTATTTTTAAGGGAAAATAAACGTTGCATTCTCTTTAACCAACTAAATTTGTTTACTGCTACATTAAGTAGTAAGGTTACTAGTATAGTCACAACTAAGAAGTATTTTACCTTAATTGTTTAGCCTTTATTCAACTTAGTAAATTCCCTTAAGCCTGGGGCTTTAGATTCTCTGTACTCTGCTGGGACATTTGGACTTACTCCTCCTCATCCTGACAACCCTATCAAACTAACCAAATAATACCAAACCACTCAGCTAAAATTATATTTATTCATATTAAACATCACATTTTTTTATCTTGTATATACTTTTCAAACATATTAAAACCATTAAGAGAAAATCTGCCTACTTAAATTTTTTATTGCATAAAATCTTGTGTCATGTTTGGTTTAGATTAGTTCAGAAGTATAGGAGATGTAGAATATATAAACCCATGTATAAACAAGAATTTTAATTTAATGGTATTTATAATAATTTATTTATGATTACATTATCTTATAAAACCTATTCTCAAAAGTAAACTTAAATGTGAATTCTAAGGTGATGTGATTTTCACTTCTAATTATGCTTTATCTTTAATGTAAAGTTATACTGATGATGCCAAATTAAAGTGAGCATAGCTTTATATAACTGATGTTTATCACTAATTCTTAATAAATCAATAATGTACAAAGATAAAAATTTGAAAAAATGAGTTTTTTGCATTAGTTATGGTTCTTTTAACCTATAATTAACACTTAAGTGGGTGACCCACTAGTACCTTCTATAATTAGGTATTTTATATGGTAAAATACCTGAAAACTAATAAGATATCTAATTATCATAATAATTATTTGATATAGAAGTGTAGAGTATATTTTTTATCCTAATCCCCAGATAAGTTGAGAGATAATTAGTAAAGATCAAAACTAATGAGAAAAACCCTAGAAAATAGTTTCATTACTAATCAAATTTCTTCTAATAGTATATTTAATATAGTTAAAGAACCTCAATGAATAGTATTCAATTGTCCATCTAGTACTAAAAAAATAGTATTCAATTGTCACACTGCTATGAGTATGTAAAGTTAGAATGAACTTAGTGTTGGGAATTTAATCAGATTATGCCCTTCTCAATATGTTCCAATATTATTTGAATTAATTTGGGATGATCCCTGATATGTTTTACTAGTGTTAATGACTTTTATGTTTCCATGGAAAGAGCTTTGTTATAGTATTCAATCATTTTGGAGCTGTCAATGACTTTTGGGCCTTCAAGGAGGGAGCTCTAAATTAGCATCAATACTAATTCAATGATTAGAGCTAATTAAGTTATCAGGGATGATCCTCAATAGTTTAGTTTAGTTTACTGGCTTGAGGGCATTATTTTCTATCATGGGAAATTGAGTCTGGGTAGTTTTGATCAATAGCATGTTGAATGCTACAGGTTAATGAATAAAAGCTATTATCTGATAACTGATGCCAATGATTTTAATTTTAGGGCACTAGGTCACCAGAACACCTATATATGTGAATTCATTTCCCTAATAAAATTATCTTGTTTTTGGTTGTAATAGATTTCACTAGTAATTGGTTTAGTTATTCTAGGACAGAAGTCAAAAATACTATAGTTGAACAAATGTTGAAGTTTCAGCTAAACTGTTATCAGCTCAGATTTGTGCTTCCTGTTGTCATACAGGAAGTGGTACTAGTTAAAAAAATAAACCCTCATAAACCTGTGCAGTGAACACTTTCCATTATATGGTAAGTAGAAACAGAGATCACCATAGATAAATATAGACTCCTCTTGAAATTATATAAGATAACCAATAAATGATAATTTATTGTATAAATAATTTGTAATAGATAGTTATTCTGTTATATATAGATAAGCAATTAATTGACAACTTGATCACAAATTGGGTAAAATAGGGGGTTAATTGAAAGTAAATTTAAAATTTTGGTTTTTACACATTTGGAGCTGATTTAATTCTCTTAGCTACCCTCAAAATATGGTTATAGATTGAGGTTAGATATATTGGTTTTCAAAAAAACTAACAATAATATTATATGTTTTTAACCTATTGTTGCCAAATAAAGAGGAAAACCTCTTACTGGGTATGTTGGGATTTTCCCTATTTAGGGTAAAGTCTCAAGTTGGTAACAATGTATCTAGTTATAGGTGACACCAATTATCCCAATATCTATCTATATATGGTATACTATTGGACTATATTATATTATGTCTAACATTATTATAGAAAACAACAACTGATTCCCATCAATTACATTGACTTATGAACTAACAAATCAGTTAACAGATCTAAATTACTCTCCTAGTGATCCACTGATGGGATTAATTGAGCTTGCCACATGACTTGGATTATTCCTGATTATCATGATCTATCTGATCTATAATATAAATTTAACCTTGATATTTAGTTTGGCCTTCATCTATGATACTTTCCTGCAATATAAATAGTACTAAATATTTTCATAATAAAACTCATTTCTTGCAGTATTATTTACTCTTTGAAGTTCAATTGAATTATCAGTATTTAAAGTTCATTGAAAATCTAACAAATGATATACTCAGTTGTTGGGAACATCTAAACTATTGCCAGCTGGTTAAGTTCCAATAATAAGGAATTTATTTGGATTGTTGAACCTCTAAATAAAGACCAATTCCTATTTTATTTATATATTTGGTTTCAGTATGAAATCTAAGACTCAGTACTAAAATCTGATTGAGCTTTGAAGGACCAGACTCAATTTATTATTGGATTCATTAAAAGTTTTAACAGGATATCGGTTATGATTATTTAATTTCTATCAAGATTGGTTTGCAGTTTTTGAGATTACTATGGACACCCTAGATCCCCTTATAACTTTTTATATAGATTAATGCTACTAAAGATTACTAAAATGAATATAATTTACTTAAGCATAGATATCTAAACATTAATTTATATATCCAGGGTGTATTTATTTATCTGTGGTAGGTTAATGTTGCAAATTTACATCTGCTAAATTAGAAACTCTGTTAGTGTTTCAGGCCAAACAGTATGATGACTGCTGGCCTTTGCTGTTTTGCCTTTATAAGTTGCCTTTCACTACAGGGTCACAGGCAACCCACCAACCTAGCATACTAAAAACTTCACCTTGCCACAATTAACCCTTTGGGAAGCACACAGCAACTCCTCAACTCTCTAGTGATCCTTGGTTTTGTCTTATTATCCCCTTTAAGGTTAATCCGCATCAGTCCATCATTATTGGTGGCCAGTTGGCCAAGTTCCCATGGGGCTTCCTTGTAGCTCCAGGTATTAGGGTTGGCAGCACCAACCACCCCTAGGTGCATTTATCCAGCAACTCACCTTGGGGATCTCCAGTACTACCTTTACCACCCTAGCCATTCTTACTACTAACAATAAATAAAGGTGAGCAAAAGAGTAATCTTTATTAAGAGAGGAATTAAAGGTATTTATACTTAGGCAACTTATTAGCAACCTAATGCCTGCCTATCAACAATCATTGGCATCTATTTCTGATAAGCCAATCTTTTCTTCAGCATTTCTCTGGTAACCATTCACTCAAAATTCATTCTAATTAAATACCAAATATTAGTTTAATTTATCCTCAGCATCAGTTACTGGTTAATTTTATATAAATTATTATCATAAATTAGTTATCAAATATCCTTAGCATCAGTTGCCAGTATTTATAATCCTAGGTGGCAGAACTATCATTGCTTGCCCTCATTGGATCCCTCAGCATCCAAAGCCAGTAAAATGATTATTTCTGGCTGAAGTTGCTGGTAAATCCCAAATAGTTCAATTGATTAGATCATCCTTGGCAATAGTAGCCAGTAGTCCCAATCCTTGACAATGATTTAGCAATATGCCATAAATCTAGTTTAATTAAGTATATTGACATCATCAGCTTCAGTTGCTGGTGTCAAATTACAAGTAACATTAAATCTATTGGGAATTATCTATGACACTTTGAGATATCTCAACCCTACCAAATAGGGAGCACAAATTGGTAACTATATCATTAATAATAATATTAAACTAGGTGACCAATTGGCAATCACCCCTGACTAACTGACACCCCTAATTCAAATATTATGGGAGAGATTCATCTGGTTGAAATCCCAACAGTCAACCTTGGGACAATTATACCGTAATGATTTGGGATAGGGAGCAAATTATAGGGATGAAAGGAAAACCCCAAGTACTAGGAGTAAAACCTTCCTGCACATGATCTGATAGGCTGGGATTATATGATCTAATTTCACTAATTCACTTGGCTGAAACAAGACATGGTGAACAACTCCACATGCATTGTTAACCTTTTAGCACCATAACATTAATTTCTTTACAACTGGATTAAACTCACATCATGAGGGGCAATAGTAGGATGTGATTCCCGTTATGCTAACACCCATTATTTAAATATTAATTAATTGTTCATTTTAAAAAGAATATTGCTAAATTATACAGAAATATTTTATAAAATGTCATGATTAAATTTAATAATGTTTATGATAGAATGGCATCAATAATAGAAACCCTTAATTTACATATCTTATAACTTTAATGCATTATTTATATCTACATACCTTTTTGCGCCATTATAGTGCCATAGAAATGTGATTTTGTAGAAGTTTAGGTGAAATGCTTACCAATAAGTGAGCTAAAGATCAGTTACTAGGACTGACAAATAAAAGCTTAAGTTTTAGTTTTCAGCTTGAATAAAATCAGAGCATCAATGCAAATAAATTAGTATAAATTCAAGCAAATGAAAAATACTATAGATATAAAATATTCTTTAGATTTATTAAGCATATCTGTTTCAAGGTCGGCTCAGCTTTGGTTATACTTTTCATTGTAACTATAAAACATTAAGTCTGTAAACCCTTATACATATTTATTAAATTTTGCAAAATAAAATAAATGATTTTGTCTACTTCGCATAGTTTAATTGTCTATAAAGATACGTTTGACTAATTTAAGCGTAAACTTTTCATAGCAGTAGAGTGGATAAACACGCTAATCAGGAAGAGCGCAAGTCTTCGTTTCAAAACTTTTTAAGAAAGCGGTTGCTACCACCAAGTGATGCCCATAACCAACCCCGAGAAAGATCTAAACTTTGACTAAAGCATTGCCAAAAATATGTGTAGTGGAAATTTGTTATTTTGAGATAATTATAAATCAAGTTTACCTTTAATCCATGCAACTTGTCTAAAAGCAAAAACAAATTTTTCACTTATGAAGAATATTTATAACAAGCTCAAACAGTTTATATAAGAAATCTATTACTTTTTATAATAAAACCATATACCCGATATATTTTGTCTTAATTTGCTTTCTAAAAATTGAAAAGCTATGCATAGTAAAACAAACATCTTTTTGGCATATAAATTCTCTTTTAAACGCTATTATAAAGTCAAAATTTGAATGACATTATCTAATAACAGATCATAAAAACCAAGAAAATTATTGTATAAGGTCCCGTCAATTATTACAGATCAATTGGCAACTTATTTCTCCTGAACTGATACCTTTTGATTAAATTCAATATGTCCAATAAAAACTATCAAATCACCATAAGTTAATAAGCTAACAAGTTTATAAAAAATATCTGAAGGCTTAAAAAGACAGTGTAAATGGAAACTCGAGGATGCTAAAAAATTCTCAAAAAAGCCTTATTTGCCTTACTTGTTGATATCAACATTTAACTATGCGTTTAGTTAGAAAACAAATCAAAAGCTAAATCAAACTCGCAAAATTTAAGTATTAAAACCGAAGAAACTTTATATTAATTTACTTGTTGGCGACGACAAGCTCAAGGAACTACATAAAAATTAATTGGTATGTGGTTACAAAAGAACTTACATCTTCATATTTTATCTGGATCCAACCATCGGAATCACTATCGAACCTGCGGAAAGATTCTGTTAGCATCCTTATGGTTACACATATTTGGATAAAATTATCAAAGGTAATAGACTCGGGTCCGTTGTATCCTTTCGACTTTTTGCCACCTACTTAAAAATATTGATTAGAAATTTGATTTGACCAAATTTAACAAAGATAAACAAAACGTCAAAAAACATACTGTGTTTGTTAAAACTTTTAACCAGGGTTGTAATGAAAATTATCGGATAGGTTAAAACCGAAAGTACGAAGGGCGGTACTAAGCTCATTCCTGTCAATAGTGTTAGATTGATCCCTATCAAAGCTTCGAAAGCATTGTTGCCATTGATAAATATATTGATAAAGCGATTGGAATTCTTCAAACCCAATCGTTCCTGTCTGATCGGAATCAAACATATTAACCATCAATCGGACAGTCTCTATATTAAAAGGGGTATAGTCACCTATAGTGGGTTAGAGGCTTAAAGCTTCGCTAGCTGATACCATTAGCAAGAGCTTTTTGGAGCTCTTCAGCGGAAAGCTGTCCACTTCCATCTGAGTCGACTGAAGAAAACCAAAACTGCAGTTGAGAGGGAGCAGAGTATGCAGACATTTGAACCTTAAAAGGTTAGAAGAAAAGGTATCATGCGGTTATTTCAGAAATAAATAAGTCGATCTACTAGGATAGGCTAAACAAAAGATGAAAAGGGAAGAACCTATCAAAAAGTTTCAAAATTAATCATGTCTATATACTTACTCAAAATAGTGCTTGGAGTTTAAAAAGGTAATTCAGTTTATTTTGCTACCAGTCTTTTATTGCAGAGATAGAAAATGAAAACTATTATGTATTCTAATGAAAATATATCATGCTTTCGAGAATATTGCAAGTTAGGTGGCACTTGAATTTAATCATAGATTGTGATAGTCTATAGCTTTCACATCCTATTTGGTGCCAACAGTAAGAAGTCTAATTGGCCAAAATCCCTATTTCAGCTATTCCCTCTTGCCCTTATTTCTTTATTTTAATGATATGGAGTTTTTCAATATAGTAATAATTCTAATCATAATCATTAAATTTGATGCTTATGATTATAAATATAATCTAACAGAAAACTATAGTTTTATTTGGTATAGGCAAGCCTAGATACCAACTAAAAGTTAAATATAAAGAGCAACCTATAATATTAAAAAAATTGGGAAAAAAAGAATCTCCTTTAAAAAAAGCTCTAAAAGTATAAAATAATTGAGAAATTATGCCTCCTCAATAAAACCCTTTTTGAAGTCAACACCATCTTCCAACCTGACTTATAAAATTTTGCTCACAAATAAAATTTATATATTATATCTGGATTGGGTCCAAATATAAACTATAAGCAACTTAGAATATATAGTACTGAGTATATATATTATAAATGACTATTATAAGTCAGTTAAAATATGGTGCTGACTTCAAAAAGGGTTTTATTGAGGAGGTATAATTTCTTGATTATTGCATACTTTTTAGAGCTTTTTTTAAAAGGAGGTTCTTTTTCCCAAAAAACCCTTTACCCCCAGTTCTTTTCCCCCCAAAAATTAGTGCATTTTTAAAAGTGGCTCTTTTTTTACTTTTATTAAATATCACTATCTCTATATATCCTTTTTGACCCCTTACTATTTCTCTATAAAATTAAAACTCATTGTATATATATTATATAAAGTATCTTATAAACAAATATGCTTAGGGAGGATACCCCAGTGGTAGAGTATAGACCCTCTACCACTGCCTCCCGAGTTCGATCCCGGTACAGGAACTTTGGGTAGGGGACAACTTTGACTGTGTTGGTTTTGTGCGCCAATGCCCTGAACTGAGATAGCGAATAGCAAAGGCGGTCCATGGAGTTCCTGGCCTATCATATGCCACGCATAGAGGTTTTCCGGGTCTTATCCTCCTTTCCCATTTTCTTCACTTCCCTAATCGGTGCAGTATCATCCCCAGGTCAGCCCACCTCGAATAAAATTTAAAATATAAACAAATATACTAATACTTCATTTTATTTAATTTAGATGATTCTATTGGTCAACATATGCTGAATTTACTGATCGCCATCACCGGTAATTCATTTTATTAGATTTGGTTGCTTTTATTAGTCAATCTATGGTAAGTTTATTGCTCACTATCTAAAATAAATTATTTTATCAAATTTAGATAATTTCATTGGTTAAATTATGCAAAAATGATAGCCATTTATATTGATTTAAGCTTGTCCCGCTATGATCTCCATACTGCCTGAATTTTGAACATGTCCTCCAGCCATAGGACATATCAAAGTTGATTCGAAGCTATCACTTCACCGATGCCGGAAATAAGTTTATCCGGAGCTGTATTAATCCCACAAGTATCCATCGCTTCCGAGCCTATTTTGATATTCTTACTAAAACTAATGAGCGGATACTTAACCGATACATACAAAAGTAAAATGGGACCTAAGTTGGAGCATCTTCTATTTTTGAAGAAGATGATCATCCAAATTGGTCCAGTATTTTCAGTTATGCGTGAACAAACATAGTAAAAAAAGAAAACAACAACATACAGGTCGAATTGATAACCTCCTTTTTCAAATTCGGTTAAAAAGCAAGTGTATATGTATATATGTGCGTGATGCTCAGCCAAAACTAAGGCATGTGTAGAGCTTTGAAAAATGACTATATGTGGATGGGAGGGGGTCCGTGTGCACCTCGAAGGCATATTTTTAATTTTCATAATAAAATAAAAAGTTTTTATGTAAGAAGTGAAAATTCTATGTTTTTAATGGTTTTCGGTATATGGTTACGGCTGAGCAGTTTGATATTCGGTCGATTCGATAGTTTAAATGGTTTTGTCGAGCGGTTGGTGGTTTTGGGTTGATTAAGCTTAACGGTTTTAATAAAGTTGTTAGTGATTGGATAATTTGACAAGTTAATTGGTTTTGGTAAGTGGTTGGTGATTTTGGTTGTTTCGATAAGTTTAGGTTTGTTATACGAAGCGATTGATGATTGGTTGATTTGGTATATTGAATGCTTTTAGTTATTGTTAAGTGGTTGGTGAATTTTGGTTGTTT
The DNA here is from genome assembly GCA_022478985.1 of Massospora cicadina. Taxonomy (NCBI): domain Eukaryota; kingdom Fungi; phylum Entomophthoromycota; class Entomophthoromycetes; order Entomophthorales; family Entomophthoraceae; genus Massospora; species Massospora cicadina. Next base: position 217,220 of record JAKSZP010015800.1, read on the forward strand.
CAATTTCGATAAGTTTATTTCTATTTTATGAAGTGGTTGGTGATTGGTTGATTTGTTATATTCAATGGTTTTAGTTAAGCGGTTTAGTGATTTAATGATATGAATCATCTGATAACTAAACACAGCGCAGCACGGGTATCTGGATGCTAGTAGATAATATTTGCCAATTCTCACCCACTCGCCCAGATAGATTGAACCTATCAGACTCAAATATTTTAGATTCGATAATATTCGTTGATTCTAACCCACTTGCTCAAATATTTTGAACCTATCAGACTTGAAGGTTTCAGATATCAATCGGGCAGTAAATCAGTAAATGTATTTTATTAAGTAAATAGATGGATATCCCACAATATAAAATTCATAAGCACCTTAATTTATTCAGACTTGCTGCTAAAAGAGTCAGGTTACCTAAAGGGCTATCACGTCTGTGCTTTTAATAATAATTTATGGATTTAAAGCCCTAATATAAAAGTAAGCTTAGCAAATACTTAACTTTCCTATGATTGTTAAGTTTGAGCTAAGCTTTACATCTTTACTCTTCTAACTTTTAAATTTAACTATTATTGGTTATAATCTAATAAAATTATTTATGAGATAAAGATTTTATATATTGACCTTACTATATTTTATTTGAATTTTTATTTTATTCGAGGTGGGCCTACCTGGGGACGATACCGCACCGATTAGGGAAGTGGAGAAAATGGGAAAGGAAGATAAAACATGGAAAACCTCCATGCGCAGCATATGATAGGCCAGGTACTCCATGGACCGCCTTTGCTATTCGCTATCTCGGTTAGGGACATTGGTGCATATTGACCTTACTATATATAAGTATTACTTGTAAGTCAGATAGTTTGAGTTACTATTATATATATATTTTAAGTATTAGTTAGCTATCTTCAACTCCTTCCTCCATACCTGTTCTATCATAGGGGAAGGCCCTTGGAATGGATACCCAACCCTCTACATACCTGGTGGTACTGGCTGACAACAGGAGTAGCTTGTCTACTCTGGGGTATCTAACTTCACTATAGCTTCTAGCTCCCCTTTCCCAACTCTTTCTAGTTCATACTGGTAGTGTCCATCCCCTGGTTAGCCTACCCCAATTAAATAAGATAGTTATTTTTATCAATTTAACATTTGCACTTTATTTTTATATTTATAACTATTTACTTCTAGCTATAATTATAATTCAGTTCATATAAAAAAATTATTTGAGGTGGGTCGACCTTGGGATAAATATACCACACAGAGAATTTTTCTAGCCAGTACAGGTTTCAAACTCGAAACCTGCACTAGGGTGGAAGCAGTTTTACCTGCCTGGCTAACCACCCTTAATTCAGTTTATATAATGATATGAAATAGGTGCTCTTTCTAGGTCTATTTTTCATATACCATATAAATTAGTCTCTTATCTGTGTTGCTCTTTTTTACAGTAAGCATATCCTTACTTATAAATTTATTTGAGTAAGAAAATTATTTTCAGTATTTTATATGGCTTAAATTTATTTACAGAATCTTTTAAAAAGTAAACGAGATGAGTCAACCTTGAGATAAATATACCATGTTGAGTTTTTAGCCTGTGCTAGTTTATAGCCTGTTTCAATCAAAACCTGACCCAGAGCTAGTACTAAAAAAAACCTGACCCAGAGTGGAGCAGGATCTAACCTGCTGTACTATCCACTCCTCTTTACTAAATCTTTTAGATATATAGCATAATTTATAAGTTCTTTTTTTTGGGTTGAGACTAATTAGAGATAGAAAATCTAGAGTTTTTTTACTTTTAAATTCTTTCTACAAATTGGGTTTATTCATGTAATTACCCATTTATATCACTTTCAAACTAATGAGTTTTAGAGCTCTTCAAAATACTACTATTTTCATCCTCTTATAAAGGGAGGATACCCCAGTGGTAGAGTATAGACCCTCTACCACTGCCTCCCCGAGTTCGATCCCGGTAATGGACTTTGAGTAGGGGACGATTTTGACTGTGTTGGTTTTGCGCACCAATGCCCCGAACCGAGATAGCGAATAGCAAATGCGGTCCATGGAGTTCCTGGCCTATCATACGCCGCGCATGGAGGTTTTCCGGATTTTATCCTCCTTTCCCATTTTCTTCACTTCCCTAATCGGTGCGATATCGTCCCCAGGTAGGCCCACCTCGAATAAAATTTAAATTCATTTTCTTTTAAAAAGCTTGTGTAATTCTTATTTGCAACCAACATCTTGTCATAAATATACTTAAAATTTGGGTGGTATTAACCTAAGGAAATAACAACACAAGGAAACATTGTAATCTTGAATGTGCAAAGAAATATAAGCATAGTTAGCAAAATTTCTAAAAAATTATATTTTTAATATTTAGTTTTAAACTCACATTTAAAGAGTTAGTAATTATTTTAAGGTAAAAAGCTTACTCAATCTTCTCACTATCTGTTTAGATAATACACTAATCAAAATTAAAAATTGATATTTAATTTATCAAATATCAAGTAATTCTTAAATGCCAATCCTGTATAAGATAATGGTCCCCTCCTACCATATATTTTGCTCAGCAACTATACAAGTGCTGGCTAAATATGTAATGTGTCTATGCCCACCACAAAAGTACCAAACTTTAGCTTGGCAAAGCCATAACAAAGCCAGAATTTTAGAAATGGCATCTTTACCAAAGAAAAAAATCCCAGCAGTAGGGGAAAAGAGACAAATTAGATAATCAAGATGAGGGTTTTCTTGGTTAATAAGGGAAGCTTTATACCATAATCAGGGGAACAACCATGCATATGGGTGAGGGTTTGCTCCAAAGGTCATTGAAGCTCATTTACTGACATCATATTAGAAAAAATCCAATCTGATAAGCTATTGATATGCAATTGAAAGGTCCAATATTGCTTATCAAAGTTAAGCTTTTCCAAACACCAAAAAGGTAAATTCTAAGTCAAATTGCAATAAATTATATATACTACAACAATTATATCATTTATAAAAAACAGTCAATCTTTTCTAGAAACATGTACTTTATACTATCTATCAACCTTCTATAAGACCTTAAATTTATTTTCTTAGCATATATATGCAATAAAAACTTCCACTTCTTGACTATTATTATAGTCAGTATTGCTACTTATCTTACTAGCTAATCTTCTTGCTACAAGTATACAGTATATATAATAAAGGGATAAAAATAAGATATTGTATCTCCTTTAGACTTGGGTACTATTATAGCTATAAGTGAATTATATGGTTTTTGTAATCTATAATTATAGATAATATAAATTCAACCTATAATATATAGTCATTAAGATACATTTATAATTCCTTTGTAATACTAAAGATAATTGATACTTAAAGTATATTATAAGTTCCTTACAGAGATCTTGAAGATTGCCTATATTCTTTTAATGTTATTAATAGTATATTTTTAATTTATGTTTCAGATACTGCTCAAAAGGATAATTGATTACCCAGTGGTAGACTTTACCCCAGAATATTATCAAAGGTTAATAATCAAGATAATGAAAAATCTGAAAGTATTAACTTTTTTATAAAGTGGCTTATCCTCAGGGACAACCTATGATTTTCCTTGGATGAACAGCTTTTTAGATACTTATATTTTTAATAGTTTATACAAAGGATCATATAAGCTAATTAAAAGTTTGATACTGAATCTGAGGACCAAAACAATCAGGCTGATACAACAGTTGAAAAAGGTTTGACCAAGATAAAGCAGACCAATGCAATCCAATGTTAATCCACCTTACCTACTTCTAATGATGTCATTTGTTTGGATTGATATGAAGCTATTGTCCCACAACCTTACACCATCAATTATATCATACTGGTTTGCTTAGTAGATCCAAATATAATATAACAAATTTTTTTTCTAACAAGATACAAATTGTATGTTAAGATTTTCTTGAAACTACTATACATTTCCTCATATCCTTAATGAAATAAAAGTTCATTTATAAGAATTATGTTTTGTCTATATTGAATCCAATTTCTTTAACTCTCTGTTAAGTGCTCATTTTTTATCCTAAGCATGAACAATTCTAATAATTTGGTGACTAAATGGGAAGACATGACTTTATTTGAGCTCTATTCTATCTAATGGGCAAAACTAACTCAATTTAGCTCACATTATCAGGCAGCATAGGCACTACTTTATTTCCAATACCTATTTTGTGGTGTTTTAACTAGTGTCATGATCTAAAAGCCTTATCATAATTTTATGATATTTGGTCCAACTGGCACCACCAATACTATTGTGAGCAAAGGTAAAGTTTTCAAATCTGGTGCTCACTATAAGTAAGTAACACCTTGACTATCATGTGATAACAATATTAATAGAATATAAATATTGAAATGTGGGATTGTCATGTAAGGTCTGCGGCATATTTCATCAAATTGAACAGGGTCATGCACCCTTTCATGTCTAAAAAGGGCCAAACTCCAAAGCCTTACCTCTTATCCAGATTTTTCACCTGAGGGACGCCCTAGATAAAAAAAGGGTAACTGCTGCCCCTCCCTGCTTTCCAAGTGCTCTCTCCCAACCTACTACCTAACCCAAACCCATCCTAGTCTCAGATTCTGCAAAGTTTTAAAAAACTAGACAAATTTATAAATACTTGGGTAAATTCAAAAACTCAGCACCACAGTACCATTTCACATCCCCAAAAGATGGCCCAATCAGAAGTCACCTTGAATGGAAGAAATTTGACACTTTGGGCAGCCCTGTGTCAAAGTTTGCATTGAATCTGATAATAAGTTGAGTTAGGTTTTGAAGCTTACTTAAGGTGGTAGACAGTCTTGGATTTCACACTGAAATCCAAATATAAATAAGCCAAATAAACTTCAAAAGAGTAGATAGTACTGCAAGTAAAGTTGCTTTAGTATGGAAATATTTGGTACTATTTATAGTACTAGGGAAGTATAATAGATGGAGGTTAAATAAAATATCTAGGTTAATATATATATTAAAGATCAGATAAATCAGGATAATCAGGAATAATTTAAGTCATGCATCAAGCTTGCTTAAATTTATCAGTGGATTACTTGGAGAGTAATTCAGATTCAATAACTGATTTATTAGGTCATAAGTCCAGTGCAATTGATGGTAATTGCCTGTTGCTTCATATAATAATCTTAGACCTATTATAATATAGGTCTGGTAGTATAGTTAGTTATTAAAGATTATTAGTATTAACTACAACTAATTAATTAACACCACCAGCCACAGTATCTCCCTTTAACCCAACTTTCTGAAGCCCGCAAAGAAGCTGAAGTTCTCCTCACAGCTTTTGTTAAAACACTTTCCCATCATTAACTTGATGCAGAAGTGGAAAACTCCTACTACGCTGACCTCAGCCCCCACTATGCAGATGCCCCAACGCCCTTTCTCTGCTCTGATCTGGTACTGTAACCAACACCCCTTGATCGAGGTGGGTCTTTCTGAAAACCAACCCCCTGACCCCTCCTCACCCTCTGCCATGGTGGGTTAAGCAGTTTCTGCTTCCCACCTGGTTAGTAGTTTGTTTTGCCGTTTTGAGTGTTGTGATTGGTACTGTCCATCCCCTGGTTGGCATACCTCAAATAAATCAAATAAATTGACTAAATAATTAACACCTAGTAAAGGCTTCACCCTTAATAGAGAAATCCTGACAGAGCCCCTCCAAGCCTCAACCAGGGGTGGCAGTTGCTTCACTTAAAGCCATAATCAGTTTTAAACTGGATATGATAGTCAATATTTTTGGCCAGATTTTCAAACTGTAGAGTTAGATTGGCTGGAAATTTGTCATTCAAAGGGATCATTGGAACTTTAAGTTGTTGGTCTGGTGGCAATTTCTTGAAATCCTCTCAAGATTGCTGATATAGGTTAAATGTTTTGAGTTTTTAACTGCAGCTCAAGGTTGGAATGGCAAATTGGATATTAAATCATTTGAATTAGAGAGTAAATCAAGTGGATTAGCTTTCATATAAAAATTCTTAGTTAAATGTCTGAGCTTTTGGTTTAAATTTGGACAAATTGTTTAAGGAGATTAGATTAGGCTAATAAATTAGATGATTTGGCCCTTAAATCAATTTGTAGACAGTAATCATTGTGCTGAAGGTTTAAATTAAGGTTTATGGGATCCAACATCTCTCCAGGTGGATTTTCTTCATTGATTAGATTCAAATGAGTACCACTTCTTCAGCTGGTATTAGTGAATTATAATCAAATGATATAGATTGAGCAAAATTGGAATTATCATCATTCTTAATGGTTAGGTCAGGTGGTTTGGATTTTAAATTAATTGGGTGCCCAAATTCATGGGTTGACTTAATTATAGGGCCAAAATTGGTAGGTTTAGATATATTAGTAATAAGGACTACCTAAATTGTTATTAAAGTATAAATAGTTATTAAATTGTTAAGAATTAATGGGGAAATATGTTTTGACTTTTGGAATACTATGATACAATTTATCTGGATGGATATTAATGATTTAGAGATTGGGTTGGAAATCAACATCAGTCTCATCATTGAAATCATCACTTGAGGGTTCAAGGGTGTCAGGCTTATAGATGACATAAGACTTGCATTTATCCAACTTATACAAGAGCTCAGTTGGGATATGGACATAGAGTTGGTTCTCCTCCCTCTTGATTTCATTTAACAGATTATTAGTCTTGTCCAAGGTTATATTTGTAAAAGAGGTGGATATAGTTGTACTGGAATTTACTTCACCAATATCAATCTCATTATTAAATAGATCATTAGTCATATCCAATAATTGGTTTTCAGTTAAATTGGCCTTCTCCATATCTGGTTTAAGTAAATTTTCTGAATTTTGGCAAGCTTTAATGACAGAGTTGTTAATTTGACTAGCCTCATCTAGTTCCTTAGCTTGAACAAGTCCAAGTTTGACTAACTTATTCCAGGTTGGTTTGGGAATAGGACCATAATACTGATGGCGTCCCTTCACAAGTTGCTCCAGTTTACTATGATATATATGATAAATTTCATCTAGGGAATTAAGAATTGAGTTAAGAGCTTCATCCTCAACTTCATTTGTGCATACTGCTACTCAATAGACAGCATTTTCAGCATAATTACCAATTAGATCAAGTAGGTCTTCACATGTATGAACATCATGTACCCAGTGCATCTCAGTGTTCAATTCTTTCATTCTTGTTGTTATTAATATAAGTAGTACATTATATAGGGTATTCAGGGTTTCTAAAATAGCTATATGAGTTGAAAGTTGGTCAAAACTCTTTTGGTAATTTGTCTCCAACTCCTCCACAGGAATGTAGTGGAGTGGTCTTAGTTTCATTATATGTCCTTAGTATGCTGAATACTTTGTGTGGCTCAGAAGGTAATCTGGCAGGGAGCACCAGTGTTGGAATTTGACTCATTTTCAGAAGGCAGGCCTTTGGAGTTCAAGTTGTAGGCCAACATATAGGATGAATTAAATTAGATATAAGATAGAAGTTAAAAATCCTCCTTCTTTATTAAAATATTTTAGGACCCTTTTATAGGGTCACTAATAATTAATATACTAAAAGTTGATATTCTGATATTGAATAAGAGAGATATTAGATCAGTCATAATACTAAATAACGGAATATTAAGTTAAGGTTGCTACAAAGCACCTGATAGATTCAATGGGAATGACTTCATCCCAATTTGGATAGGACATCATCCTATGAGGATCTAAACTCTTGAGACTTGGTCTTAAGGGAAGTGTCAAGGTTTACCCCAGGATAAGGATTAACCTTGAAAGGGTAATATCTTAACACCCTGGGTGAAAATTAAAAGCCTAAAATTTCTAATTTGGGTAAGAAGCTGAAGAGAAAAATTATAAATATTGAACATAATGCCAAATTACAAAATTGTTAGAATGAATTTGAACAATTGTAGCCAACTAAAGTAGCTTAAGAATAGCATGGGGATCTCAGCCAATATTGCTACTATGGGAATTTATAAAGCAATAATACCTACCACTATCAAAATTAGAAATTAGCAGTCAAACTCAATAGTCATGAATTAGAAATCCCCCTACCTAGCACATCATAAAACCTAGCACCGTAATTATGGTAGGGTGTTAATTTATTTGTTTATTGAATCTTTTAACTCTTTCAAAAATTATTTTAGATTTTTATTTATTATCTTTAAATTCATAATCAATAGGTTTGTGTTACCAAGATTGTAGAAGAGATTATTGTTGAAAAATTTACATTTTTCAAATGGTTCAGAAAACTACTTATGTGCCAGGATGAACAGTATGAAGACTGCTCACCCCTATGCACAGCAGAGCTAGCAGGCTCAACTTCCCTTACTGAAAGTTTGTGAGCAGCGCAACCCCTCAACTGTGGGATTTCTCTAGAGCAACTTAACCATGAATCAACTAACACTATCATTATTGCTTAGAGCTGGCACTCTCAACCCATCTGGCCATCTCAACATGAGTGCACCAACACTTATCTGGTCAACCCAAGTGCACCAAAGCTCTTCTGTTTATGTTGGCCTGGGCAGCCAGAACATCTTTCTTAATTAATCTCAAATCATCTGGGGTTGGTTCTCATCCAATACCTCATTTACTAGCAGGTCTGTGCCAATTGAGGGCCCAAGCTACTCAGTACTCTCACATAGGTTTCAATCATCAGAAAGGCGTACATGGAGATCAGCAGGCTGCTTCAGAAAATGTTATCACCCAGGGATAACCCTGGAGAACCTTCCCAAATAAATAAAAACCAACTAGGATTTTTACACCTAACCAATAAGATAAAATATAGTTGAAGAGGTTATTTTATTGAAAATAAACTAACCCTATTTATAGGGTTGTTAGGTAAAAATAAAGGTAGCAATCTGAATAACTAATACCATATAACAAATAAATTTATAATATAAGGAACCACTATAATTCTTGATTTATCAGTAAAGCGGTGAATTGATGCAGCAATGCATCATTATTTCCATAGTTCTAATAAACATGTGGGGATGATTTTGGCTGTATTATGATTATATATATAAATTTGAAAAAGGAATGTTATCCAGATAAGGGGATAATGATTCATGTGAATCAGACCAATTCCTCCCAAAAAGTGTCTGTGTTTATATCTCTTGGTGAAGTATAATGTTTTGGCCTCATCAACCTTGGCCATTAATTTGATGCTATTGATTTCTCCTCAGTGTTTTAATTCTCAAATTAAATGATTTAGATTAAATTTCTCATATTGCCATTCATTTAGCGTCATGTTCTCATTGGTTAATTCATCATTTCTGAGGAAATCTCTGTTTGGGTTGACCTGTGTTGTCAATTTTTTGAAGTCACTCCCATTGGTTATTTATTCATAATATAATAATTAATCCATCCATTATTTCATGTTGCTTGTCCTCTTGGTGTTCATCTCAAAATTCTGATTCAAACTTAATTAGCCAAAAGTTGAATCATGTTGAATTTAAGTAAAATAGTTGGCAAGAGTACCCAACTTAAAAAACTACATCTAATAAATGCCTTGGGGTTGAATATAGGTTTAGCCCTAGCCAAGGCTGAAATAAAGTTAAAATGGAACTTCAACAATTATGATGGAACTTTATGTTAAGCTTTCAAAGTTTGGTAGCTTACTCAATACTGAGAACGCCTTTCTTGGACTCCCACACACACCAGGAAACCACATTTACCTCCTCTATTTTCTATAAGTTAATTTCTAAAAGAAGAGCATCACAATGCAGACTTAGCTTCTTTTAGGGTGAAGACACCCGTGCCTACATCCCAGTTATCTATTAGCTCGCCCTAGGCTAATATAGTAACCTAACCAAAAATGGAGATTGTAAGCTGGAGTACAGAATCATAGGTTAGTTGCTCATTAAAAAGAATTTATATTACCACTCAAATGACTATTATACATCCTTCCATAGTGTTGAAGGATCAATTTCATTTCACAAAGAACCTTCTTGTGCTAAAAACTCAATTACTTTCAGAGATATCTCAGATAAATCTTTAAAAATTTGTTACAATTGCCTATTGAACTCACAGAGCTAACAATTAAAGATTATCACATCTCACTGGACAACCAGGTGAAGAACAGCGCCAGTCAACACAATATTTGAGGATCTCTCCAGTGTACAGCCTTTATCAGACCCTGAAAACCCAAAAGCTGTTCCTTTGTCATATGCGCGGTCACCTGCTATGCCACCTAATTCATAAACAGATTCCTTATGGTGCAGTAGTATTGTAAGGCTAGGAAGTCAGTTTCCACCTTTTATTCACTCAATGAGTTGAATAAATTTGACTGCGCTAAATTCATATCCCCCATTAATAAAATAGTAGAGCAGCGCAAGGTCACAGTAACTGCCCTTGTGAACACTGGAGCCACAGGAAACTACATTCTTTAAAAGTTGTGCATGCTTTGATTCTTAAAATTACCCTGAAACACCTGTCATGGGGTATCTAGTATCCCTACACTTACATTAATCTGTGCAAACTACTTCATTTTATTGCCCATGAAAATGAATTTGTGGAAAAATTCGCAGTATTCAAAAACTATACTCAGCGTTTTTAGGGTAGGTGTCATGGAACCAGCTAATAAAGTTAATACCAGCCTGCCAATCTGGGTGAGTGGACACTAAATAAATTAGACTGAGACATTTAAATGAGTTAAAGGTATACTCACCATGGAGAAAACTAATTGTATCAAATCAAAACTATAATGACAAGGGTAAACCTTCCTAAATTAAAAAATGCTTTACATAGGATTCCAACACTTTCAGTTCCAGGAGTGAAGTGATTCAACCTGGCGCAAATTGAGCTATTTTTATATTGATATTGTCAATGATGATACTTATTTGATTGCACTTTGATCATAATAATATCCTTGAACTATTGACATGCCCCTGTCCCCAAATTCTAATTACATTTTTAAACCCTTGACTGCCCTACTTAAGGGTCAGTAATACTTCTAAATAACTACTTTCCGTTTACCAATTTGTAAATATTTACCTAGTTGATTTCATCCTTGCCATGTTAGGTAGCTTATATATTAATGGGGTCACAATGGGTTGGGTGCCCCTGGGCAATCTAGAAGATGAGTGGTCTGCTTAACCACTCAAACACCTAAAGCAGCAAGAAAACCCCATGAGAAAAGCACCCTGACTGCAAGTGAGGATGAGGGACTTAATGAGGGTTGGCCCCATGAGAGTTGGGATTGGGCAGTCTCCAGGCCACCCAGGCCAAAATAGGCAAGGACAGGTGTTGAGCGCTGGGCCTGCCAATGACGCTGGACTCACCTGAGGTAAAGTTGCTTGGCTGCACCATTGTGCAGGGGGCTGCTGCTTACAAACTTGTTTCAAGGAATGTGTCAATGATGGTGGCTGTCAAGGAATGGTGATTGCCATATCATCAGCCTGGCTCATCAGCGGAGTCCAGAACTGTCATAAATGCTAAATTCATAACAGACACCTAGAGCACAAACTAGTGTACTGGAGGTATATTTGTACATATAGCTTGGTAATTCATTGTAAGGGGATTAGATGAAGTATGACAATTGGAAATCACTGTTACTAGCGTTAGATTTTGATAGTTAATCGAAAATAAACCCTTTGAGAAAACCATCAATGCTAATGTATTACTCCCATTGATGGATCCTTTGATCCTTCCCGATTTAACTGCATAATCTGATAAATATAATTCACCTCATAAACACTTATATTTAATCTAAGTAACATAAATATTTATTTAACTGAGGTAAGCTGACCAGGAGATGGACATTACTGAACTAAAAACTTAAACTAAAATAATGTAACTAATTGATTCAAACAAAACGCCCAAATGAGCGAATGAATGAATCACACTGAACAAAACAACCAACCAGGTGGGCAGCGGAAACTTCTTATCCCTCCATGGCGGAAGGGGAGGGGGATCAGGGGGATCATCTTTGGTAGCAGCTATCTTATCCCAGAGTAGGGTTCATGTCAAGACAGATAGCAAGGGAGTCGGGGCATCAGTGGTATGTGGTTCAATATCACTGATGATTGGTACTTCTGAGTAATTGCCAACCATAAAAATGGCAGTAATATGTTCAGCTAAAGCTTTTTTGGCTTTAATGTGGGCGTCTGGTAATTTAATGAACGTGACAATGTTGGTTCAGGTAATCTTAGCTTTCAGGTTTTGTGCTACCATTACCACATTCTGGATAGCATCAGTGACATTTGTGTGAAGTTGTTTTACGTTAATATTACTTTTTTAAGTAAGAATTTTGGAGATAACAGGAGGTGGAATTCCTCCTGAGAGGGCTGCCACTGATTTAGCAGCAGCTTTGCAAAGGGGATGGCCCTCTGGTGTGGCAGCTGCTTCTACTGAAAGCTGGGAGTCACTGTGGAATGGTTTAGTGTTTGGCTTTGAGGCATATAAACAAGGGTGAATTCTGCATCCCATTTTGCATTGCAGAACTGGTCAACTTGAAGCGATGGTTCTTCAATGATATTACCTGATTCATCAGTTTCATCCAAAAACTCACATGGGTTCTGGCAAAATTGATTGGGGAATCAGCATATGGTTGAAGGTTTTTTTGTTTTGTTGGATGTTGCATGGGATTGGACTGGGGTCCAATCTTGCGCTTGATTGGAAGATTCATGCGTGGCACTGGGGCACGGTGGAAGCTGATTGGTGGCTGCAGGTGCAGCTGCAGCAACAGGCTTTGGGAGAGGTGGAGGTAGAATTGTACCCCATGCTGTAATTGGCATGGTGGGTGGCAGATTGGTGGCCATTGGACAAACTATCAGCGCTTTCAGAAGCTGCTAGATATGGGCACTTGCGTTTTGAGTGGTCTAACTCAAAACAGGATGGCATGATCGTCCACCTGCCCTCAACATGGGCCAAGAACGGATGGTCAGGGGCAGATGGGATAGCGGTGTGGGGGAATCAACATGGCAATTTTACTTAATTTAGGGCTGGTTGTGGCATATGCCCAAGGCCCAGCGAGGTGTGTGGCCCCATTTGGGACCACAAATTACAAGATGGGGTTGGAGCCATAGGCTGCCAAACCTTACATCAGCTCTGGGTTGAGCACCTCAGGGGGAAGGTGGGTAGGCAAACCAGCAAACTGAACCACCAATGTGGTGTCTGCTGGGAGCCAAGTCTGAGTTGTGGGAAGAGGGGTGCCCTGGAATACCAGGGGCACAGTTGCTGCAGTGGCGGCGTCAGCTTCACAGGAGAAGCTGAGGTCAAAAACCCCTTATAGGGGTGGAAGTCAATAAAACAGGCTGGTGTCATCACCGCCTGAGCCATTTAAATAATGGCTTAGTCGTTGTTTGGGAAAAGTTTCCCATATTTGACCCTTAGGCCATAGAGCATGTTGCTCTGGGGAAGCACCAGGGGGCAGCGAGGTACTGCTTGGGATCACATTAGGTGGGCGTCAAGATCCTTGGGAGGATTGAATCATCCCATGGGTTTAATATGACTGGGTGATCCAGTTTGAGAGCGTTTTCCTGTTGGATGGAAAATGGCAATAAGAGTTTTGCTGCTGAACCAAACTGGGGCAGCCAGCGGGGAATATGATGACATCAGAGCGAAAATATGGCGGGAAATTAGGTCTTACTTTTATTAACTGTAAAAATTGCTCAGAAAGTTATGTCAAGCAAAAAGAGAAAATTTAAGTAACATGATTATCATAGCTAATAGCTATGATATAATTACATTATAGCTGATTATGGGTCCATTTGGGTGCAAAGTGGTCTTATGGCATTAACTAAATTGCACCTTCTAAATTAGTGCACTAATATTAATGCATTAAGAAGAAATTTTGGGTTCATTTATGAAATTGATTTATTAAGCACTTAAACATAGACGTCCCATTAGGGGTGCACTTAGTGCTATGAAAGGCCTGCCAACGTCCCAATTAGGGGTGCATCATATTTATTGTTCATATATATTATTATCCCCATTTATTATTATTCATCGAGTTAAGACATAGCTTTAATTAGGAAAATTTTGGTGTTGAGTTTGCAGCCAAAATCGTCCTGATTATGAGAGTAAAATTGCCTTCAATCAGGATGAGACAATTTTTATCTTTTAGTCAATTCATGGGCTGAATTAACTTAAGGATATTTCATGATTATTGCCATGACCAGCTGAGGATTGGAATAATATGAATGAACTCATATAAAAGATGAGTTCAGCCAGGAGATACCCAAAAGATATATAATACCAGCACCTGGCCAATTAATAAAACATTATTTATCTATTGATCATTACTAACTACTGTACTTTAGTTTATTAATTTTTGTTGTCCATCCGTCATCTATCTGATATTTGTATCTGCTGCCTTTATGTCTATATTAGATAGTTGTGTGCGCTTATACTTCCTAAAGAGAAGTACTAGGTTTAAATGCTGAAGAAGTAGTCCCAATTATAAAGGAATAACTTTCTAATTTTAACAAAGACAGAAGGTCTCATAATTGTTGTTGCCAGTAGACTTAAGAACGGTGAGCATATGGAGTTACTTGGCTAACATTGAGGATTATTGGAGAATCTACTTCCCAATTACAAGCAGTATTTTCATTAGAAAAGCGAGTATAGATCCTCAATTTACTTGTTATGTCATTTTAGCTTGCATTATCAACTAAAATGTAACATTTTGGTGCTCACTCAAAAATACAACTAATTAATATGAACATGGACGATCAGCTATCAGAAATTGCCCAAAAGTACAGTGACAACAAGATGGAAACATGCGATGTTCAGTTTATTGAACACTTTACATCAAACCATTATGACAATAAGGAGGAGAATGATTACTCATTAGAACTAATATTGACTGGAAAAGGTCCAACATTACCCTCTAATCTGGCCAAGTTTACACAGGCCAATATAAAGGAAAGTTGGAAACCTTGCTTTGAGGTTACCAGGTTGGTTCTTCAGAAATTGACCCGAGCTTTGGTCTGCTTTACTATATGAAGGATCAAGACCTAAAGAACGAGATTTATCAAAAGTACAGAGAAGCCACCATGGCTGCTTTGGGATGAAGACTCCAAGAGAATCAGGCTAACACATGAATAATTGGTTAACTTTATACAGCCATCTATCAAACATGCTCAACGCATTTTTGTACGCCAAAATTTTGAGATTTCCTACCTCCACTGTGTCCAAGATGAGGAACAGTCAGACCAAGCTTGCTTGTTAGAGAAGCTGGATACATGCTTTTCAGAAGTGTGCAAAGCAATTGTTTTGAACACTGGAGCCGCAGCAGAAGCTCATGGTCAAATTGACGAGTTGGTAGCTCAGCTCAATGAAGGCATCCTAAAAATAGCAACGCAAGTGCTAAATAATTCTGAATACTTAAGTCATTGGAAACGGAATATTTCCAACCACTGCATCAGACTTGAGACGCAGTACCACTATGTAGCATCCAATACAGAAAATCTCCTACAACATGGTCATGATTCAAGGAAAACCCTCCAAGAGTTGAAAAAAAGATATGTCAGATTGGAAGACTATATCTGGACTGAATTTGCAGCTACTCAAAGGGATATTGAGACTTTAGCCCATTTACCTCCCATTACAGCAGAACAACTAGCCAATTAAGATAATAAGGCTGAATTATCCAATGTATGGTCAACTATTTCCAAACTCTGTACTTCTAATACCATCTTATTTGATGAGAAAAATAATATGGAGAGCTGACTATCATTCACTAACACCAGAATGAAGAGAATATCAGAAAAAATGAAAGCACTTTCAGCCCAACAGGCGTTAGCTGAAGCAGCTCTGTCTCAATTTAGCAAAAAGATGGAGAATCTTAAGGATAATAGTTGCAAGTGTGCGACCAATCTTGGGGGAGGGGAGGATGAAGATGCGTCCCCAAAGGCACGCAAAGTTATGCTTCAGAATCCACGTCAATCCAAATTTCAGAAAACATAATCAAGCAATTCTGAAGATTATCATGAGGCATATGAAGACTATGGAACGGATGTATCAAATACACAAAAATTTCATGTGAAATGACCTCTATTCCCATTACAAGCCGCTCACAACATCCTATTCTTCCCAAAAGTCCTCCAAGTTGGTCAAACTTGAGGAAAGAAACTGCCTCTCCTGTTAGGGACTCAGGAAGAGATGATTTCAAACCACTAAATTTGCTGAGATTTGATAAAGAAGAAATTATATACTCCTTCTTAAAGCTTTTTGAGAAGGCCATGAGAGGAGCGTCTGATCATGCAAAAGCAACAGCACTCATCAATTGTTTGGATTCGCACAGCGTAAACCTCATAACGCCCTATTTAGGGGAAGATTGGTCTTATTATGAGGCCAAACAGGCTGTCATTAAGGAATTCAGCGGGCCTTAAAAGCTGTCAACCCAAAAGATAGAGCTCATGAATATTGAGTTCAGACCCAATGAGTCCATAAAATACTTTGCCAACCAATTTTATCATGAAGCCCAAGTGCTCCTTGGATCAGATCTTATATCCAAATTCTTTGCAAAAATTGCCATGGAAAACGCCGTATAGCCCTATTGTAATTTGGAATGAGTAATGATTCCTGCCTTTAATCATGATATGGAAACAAATAGACTTGTGGACTACTTAAGCCGCTGTGCAAGAAGATTTGAGGCGCCAAATTGGCCAAACAATAAGCAGTGGGTGCAGCCTCAACAGAAAATTAGTAGTACAAGTCACGATCAAGAGAGAAATGGGAATTCTAAGGACCAGAAATCTGAGCGTCCCAAACATAATGCCATCACTTGCCATCATTGCGGTAGAAAAGGGCACTTTGCCAATAAGTGTTATACCCAAATGGATGCAAAATCAGGAGTTAATGTGGCATTGAAAGTTGAAAAAGACTCAGAATCGGGAAAAAGGCAGGTGGATTAGAGGCGGAATGCTCTACTACCACCATCATACCAAAAACATTCCCCCTGATCCTGGCAAACTTTTTGTGTCAGATTCAATTAACAATGATTCCTTACATCGTATCATGGCTGACAATGTACATATTGTCACAAAAAGATCCCAAAAAGGTCAAAAATCAGGTGAAGCTTCAGAAGAAGCCTGAATAGAGGTGGCTAAACCATATGCTAAGCAAATTATGGACCATGGCCTTGATCCTCATACTACTCACTCCCATGATCTTCCATCCTTAAAAGATGTACAGGTCACGATCCCCATGCAGACTCTGGCGGAAAACTTCCCTAAAATATGTTCTTGCCTTAAATCACACTTGGAATCTGGAAACTTTAAATTTATTCACCTAATAAACACTTCTGAATCATACTCTGAGTGTACTTATGCCGATATTGCTGTCAATAAGGTCCATGTTTGGGCCATTATTGACAGTGTAGCTCCTTTAAATATCGTCAGCACTAAGTTGGTGAAGAATTTGGGAATAGCTCCGGATTTTGCCCATGATCAAGGATATAGCACTGCGGGAACACATACCACCAGAGCTCTTAGGCATATAGTGCCTTACCTATAAGGTTTGGATCTATAGTAGTAATTTCTCTGGCTATAGTTTTGCCTAATCAGAACTACAAGGCCCTTATTGGCACCGATTTTTATGAGAAGATATGGAGTGGTTAATAGTCATAAGGATGACACCTTAACCATCCTGAACCAAACCATCCTGATTTACTATAAAAAGGCGCAAAATCGGGACTAAAAAGCCAAATTAGTTTATTAATTTGGCCTATCAAAATAGAATAATCCCTATCAAATACTCTAAATCAAAGCGCTGTGTCAAGGTCCTGTCAACGCAAATCCATGAGTCTAAGGGGATACCCCTTCAATAAAACAGGGAGCTAACTTTGGACTCTGGAATGCAGGAAGTAGTCCTAACTAGGCTAACAATTAAATCCCAGAAGGGCTCTATGGCGAAGTTTATCAACCTTGGTCCCAAACTTGACTCAGTCCTAATGTGGCACCTGGGATGATTATTCCCAGACATCAAGAAATTAGTGTCCTCTGCACAAACGTCCATAATCGGCCAATTTTATCAAAAGGCACCAGGTGGTTGCCTATCTCCATTTGATTCCTATAACGGAGATTGAATCTTTCCATGATTTTAACCCTGGATGAGCTAGGGCTTCCCAATAATGAGTTAAATTATGTTCATAATGTCATACCTGTGGTTAATTTAAGGAACTAAATGAACAGAAAAAGGACTGAGTCTGAGGAATATTTGAGAAATACAGTGAAATATTCATTAAGGACAATTTTGACATGGGATGTGCAAGAGGAGTAACCCATATGATAGATACTGGGGATCATTTACCTATTTGATTAAGGCCGATTAGGCGTTTGAAAACTGCTGAAGAGGTTGTGTCAAAGGAGATTAAGGAACTTCTCAACCAAGGTATGCTGATACCATCCAAGAGTCCATGGGCTGCCCCAATTCTCATTGTAAAAAGAAAGATGGGAGCAACAAGGTTATTATTGACTACCAGAAGCTTAACAACGCTACAAAAAAGGATTCATATCCTCTTCCGCATATTGACAATGACCTAGACAGGCTTGGGGATGTTAAGTTCTTTTCAGCAATGGATTTAATTAGCGGGTATTGGAAAATTGACCTGCCCAAAGCTGAGCGAGAAAAGTGCGCTATTATTACACAAGAAAGGTTATTTCAACCAATGAGGATGCCCCACGGACTTTGTAATGCTCCAGCAACCTTCCAAAGATTGATGGAAACTATACTGGGCGATCTCAAATTGTTATCTGTACTAGTATACCTAGACGATATAAACATTTTCAGCTGCACCTTTGATGAACATTTGGAACACCAGGAAGAGGTTTTCAAGAGATTAGCGGCTGCAAACTTGAAGATCAAGCCCCAGAAGTGTCAATTCTTTAATGACCAGCTGGAATACCTTGGGTTTGTAATTGATAAAGAAGGTCTTCAGCCACAAACGGCCAAATTAGAAGCAATATCAAAAATGAAGAGGCCTGAATCCAAGCGGGACATTCAAGTATTTTGGGTATGATTGGGTACTATCGCCAATTTATTGCCAATTTTGCTCAAATTGGAGAACCCTTATTTTGTCTACTTAAGGATAAGGTACCTTTTGAGTGAAATTTGGCCTTCCAGGAGGCATTTGACCAGCTTCGTTCAGCCCTATTAGGTGCACCAGTGTTGAACTATCCTGACTTTGACTGGGAGTTTATTGTTCAGACAGATGCATCATTAACAGAAATTGAAGCCCTTTTGTCCCAAGTTAAAGAAGATGGCAAAGAGCACCCAGTAGCCTATGCCAGTCAGACTATAAATGCCCATGAGAGAAATTATATTGTGACAGAAAGAGAATGTTTGGCAGCTATATATTCCTATAAACAATTCTGAGTATACCTTCATGGAGTGCACTTTACCGTGGTTAATGATCATGCATCCCTAAGCTAACTTAATAACTTGAAGGAGCCAGAAGGACGTTTGGCTCGCTGAGAACTTAAGCTACAGGCTTATGACTATACTATCAAGCATTGGGCTGGTGCTAAGCATCAGAATGCTGATTGTTGTCTCATCTGCCCATTGTGGCAACCCTCTGGCAGCCTGTGAATGCCTTATTACAGAAGATGGTTAGTGGAGTTTTTGCCAATGAGCCCAAACCAGTGCAGAAAAACTCATCAAATTAAGAAAGGACACCTAAACTGTAAAAGAAGTCTTACTCAAGGTGATTGATGGGAGGAAACATATATTTCCACGTCCCTTGCCTGAGCAGATTTAATTTTGGCTGCTCATAAGGCCACCGGCCACAGAGGCTTCAATAAAACAAAGGAGCAACTCAAGCAAAATTACTATTGGGAATTAATGCATTTCAACATCCAAGAAACTTTGAGTTGTTTCCAAGAGTGCCAAGGGGAAAACCCCTTTCAAAAAGCTACTTTGTATTAGCTTGTTCAGCCCAAATTCGCTTGGCACACTATATCCATAAATGTGGTTGAAACTCTCCTGATTAGCAATGTGAAAGCCATGTATATTATTGTGGCTATCGATTACTTGACAAAATGGGTCAAAGCCAGGGCTACTCAGGACTTAGGAGCCTCAACAACTGCTAAATTTATTTTGGAGCAAGTTATTTATTGGAACAGCTGTCCTCAATTCATATTAACGGATAATGGAATAAATTTCACCGCAGTTATTCTCCAGAAGCTCAATGAGCTAATGGGAGGGCGTGGTATTCTGTCGCCTCCATACCACCCAGAAACAAATGGTGCAGTGAAATGAGTTAATGGAACGCTTGTCAATATCCTAAGAAAGCTGGCATCTCAGAAGCCCTCCAAATGGATTACATTCCTCAGTTCGGCCATTTTTGCCTACAACATCTCTTATCATTTGGCCACAAAGATGTCTCCTTTCCAACTTCTATATGGGAAGCACCCAGACTTACCACCATTGTTGCATTCCTTGCTACAAGAACCCCAAGAATTAAGTTATTCTCAGTATGTTTAGCGGCTTGCAGAAACCTTAATTAAACTGCAAGCCCAGGCTTTGATAATACCTTTGAACTTTGTAAGGCCCAACATGAAAAAGACAAAAAACAGATACAGTCTTCCTGAATTCGCTGTGGGGGATGAGGTATTATTTTGTAATACCCATGGTTTGGGACAGACTCACAGGTTAAATCACATTTGAGTTGGCCCATTTGACGTTATAGAAAAGACTTCAAACTTCTCCTACACTATTAAGGAGAAAAATTTGGAGCATGTCTATAAATAAGTCCATATTAAGTTCCTAAGAAAGTTTAGGAAGAGGGCTGATTAAAAGAAAAGAAATAAAAAATAAGTATACACAATTATAAGAATATAATAAATATGGGGAATAATAATAATAATAGTAAAAAATAATAATAGTTAAAGAAAAAATATATATATATATTTATATACATAGTTAAAAAATATTTTATATTACAAGTAATAAAAGATTGGTAAAACTTAATGAATAATAAAGATTTTATTCCTCCACTTTGAGGAGGGGAGGCGACTTGAGACCTGATTATTCATCTTTGTGCGCCAATTTGGCCCAATCTATTTTCTGGGTGACAAGGAAAAGGGCCATAGTGGCATAAAGCCATATGCACCGCATACTTGTTGTAGATGACTTTAGAAAATGATTGGAAGAGTCAGCACAAAACCATTGATGGTTATCTGATCAAGCTTGCAATTAGGTGGAAAACAAGCGCCCAGGAGAAGACAGTCAACCAAGAAATCAGTCTGGTACTGATATATCTCTGGGGATAACAGTTGGACACAATAAACTTGGGCTTTCCACCACTTGATAAGAGGAAGAACATGCAAAAGCTGACCTGAGGGCATCTAGTCAGGAAAAATATGCATAAGGTGGCTGAGTAAGCCATCCTAGGAAGATAATTGTATGTGCTATCTTGGTGCAAGGCTTCAAAGGCTGCCCAAACAGCTGAGCGGAAATGAACATCCTGGACACCATGGGTATTTAGACTCAAAGATGAAGCAGATTTGGTCTATTTCTGAGTGGCACAGACCAGGAACTGAGAACTTCCTCCACAAAAGCGTCGACTTGAACAAAATCTTGAGGCCAAATAGAAGCATCCTTGGTTAGAATAAGACAAATGGGGCCAAAAAGATGCTCATATTCAGCCCATAATTGGTTGAGAGGTTGAACTTGATGCAGAAAATTAGAAGAGTCCATCATGGCTGAATAAGCTCTAGACATTGGAAAATAGCTAAGGACAAAAATAAATTCTTCCAAGAGATCTTCATCCCAATAGAGAGACTGCAGCAAAAAATTTGCATCTCCAGGATCAAAAATGCAGCTGAAAGCATCTGTGGGAAGATTTGTTAAAGAGCGTGACCAGAGTTTATAGCCCATGGACCTTAAGTGAATTCAACAGCCAGGATAACATCCTCCTTGACAATAGTTTTGGGCCAAGTAGATGTCATGACAGTCAGCGCATGAATAAGTTGTCCTAATTCTGATTCCCAGAGGGAGCCTAGGAAAGTATATGCATATGCATAGTCCTGTCCAGTTGATTAAACTGATGACGTTGTTTGGGATTAAGGCCAGAAACAAAAATTGTGATATGCAGAAGAGGTACTGTTACAGACATTGCAGAGGAAATTGGGAAAACTCAGGGTTTATATTCCACTCAGGTGGGAAAAAATGTTATATCTTGATGGTTGACTCAAAATTAAACACTTTGAAAAACCATCAATGCTAATAGATTACTATAATCGATGGATCTTTTGATCCTTCCAGATTTATCTGCATAATCTATTAAATCAGCTCACCTCGTTGCTGCTTTGATTGCATCTAAGTAACCCAAATATCATAGCTGATAATAGCTATAATAAAATTACATTATGGCTGATTATGGGTCCACTTGGGTGCAAAGTGGTCTCACGGCATTAACTAAATTACACCTCCTAAATTAGTGCACTAATATATGTGCATTAAGCGGAAGTTTGGTTTGATTAATGAAATCGAATTATTAAGCACTTAAACATAGATGTCCCAATTAGGAGTACTTAGTGCTATGAAAGGCCTGCTGACGTCCCAATTAAGGGTTCATCATCTTTATTGTTTGTATATATTATTACCACCATATATTATTATTCATCAAGTTATGACATAGATTTAATTAGGAAAATTTTGGTGTCTAGTTTACAACCAATGTCGTCCTGATTATAGGAGTAAAATTGCCTTCAATCAGGCTGAAACAATTGCTATTTTTAGTCAATTCATGGTATGAATTAACTTAAGGATATTCATGATTATTGCCATGACCAGCAGAGGATTAGCATAATATGAATGAATTCATATAATAGATGAGTATGGCCAGGAGATGCCCAAGAGGTATATGGTACTGGCGCTTGGCTGATTAATAAAACATCATTTATCTATTGATCATTAGTAACTACTGTACTTTAGTATATAAATTTTTGTTGTCCATCCGTCATCTATCTGATATTTGTATCTGCTGCCTTTATGTCTATATTAGATAGTTGTGTGAGCTTATACTTCCTGAAGAGAAGTACTAGGTTTAAATGCTGGAGAAGTAGTCCCAATTATAAATGAATAATTTTTTTTTAATTTGAACGAAGACAGAAGGTCTCATAATTGTTGTTGCTAGTAGACTTAAGAACGGTGAGCATATGGAGTTACTTGGCTAACATTGAGGATTATTGGAGAATCTACTTCCCAATTACAAGCAGGAGTTTCATTATAAAAGCGATTATAGATCCTCAATTTCCTTGTTATGTCATCTTAGCTTTCACCATTGGCTTAAAGTTAACAACTAGTATACCCACTAGTAATCACACAGTTACCAGAGTAACAGCTGCAAATTCTGTGGTGGATGTTTCCTTAGGCACCCCAAAGTGGCTGAAATATGCTCTGAGAACATGATGGGTCAAACGTGCAGAAGGACTATGAAACTTAACCTACTAGGTGGCAATCGACTCAAGAAGCAGAGCACAAATTGAAGCCATAAGGCATCCCTATGGGGTCAACCCCAGGTGACCACCATAACAATATCCCCGTTCAAGCAAGGAGGGTAACAAAGTAGTAAGTATGGCCACTATGGCCTAGTCATTACAAAGACCAGGAAACATGGCACCTGGTGAGAACGCGGCTTATAAATAGCCAAAAAGTGTTATTTCAAAATTTTCCATGCCTAGGTTTTTTATTATACAATGTATAAAAGTTTACCAACAGAAGGACCTGTGTGGGACTGTTGTCTTAAGTGCTGGGTCTTAGGAGTTAGAAAATCTTCATTGACCATGGAAATGCAATCACGCTCAATTCTGACAGATTGGCACTCCATAAATCATGACGCTAAATCAGTCTCAACCTAGCAAGCTGAATCAGTCCAAATTTTTTGCACTAAGTTTTCCTCTTGGCGCAAGTTTACTTGGAAGATTGACAACAATTTGTCCAGCGGATTCCTAATTGCGCCCATGGACAGGATAGATATGGGAGGTCCCATTGCGTATCAAAGGGGTTTATTAAACTAAACTTGTTGGAGATAGACTATCCTTTTCCAGCATAGAAGTAACAAATTTGCAGGGTTATGAATCTGAGCATACAGCGGATGATTTGGTTACACTGGGAACTGATTTATCAATTTTAACAAGACTAAATTGGGGGCAGAGATTATCATTGGAAAAGGAGTGTAAAAAAACTTCCCGCTAACAATAGCTTCTTACTGCCGCCACCTCCAGACACCCACCCAATTTTCTTCACCAACTCCTAGGTGATGAGAAGGGGAGGTAGAAAAGCAATCATTAGCAGGTAGGCCATCACCCACTTATCATTTACCACATGGGTAAATCGCCCTTTGAAATGAGAGGGACAGCCAACTTCTTAACTCCCTTCTTTGTCCTGAATGGAAAATCCTCCCGGTTGAGGCACAGGGGTGCTCCCAAGAACTTACAGTAGGTTAGGGCGCCGCTAGTCAATAAGTATTGGCTTAAAAAGGTTTATGCTAGCCTTCACCTCTAATTCTCTTTATGGGTGAAATTCTCTTTCTCTACCACATTGGCAAAAGGGAATGATGTGTCAGCAAAGGTAGAAAACTCTTCAACCATTATTATGCCTGAGTTACCTACTTTGCCTCTTATGTAAGGCCTCAGGTGCCAGTCATCAACATGGACAGGGGTGTGCATCCCTTCAGAACCAAAAAGGGTTCAAAACCAGGCCCTGAAACTCACCCAGATCTCTGACCTAGGGCATATACTGGATGAGAGATGTGTAGCCGCTGCCTATCCCTGCTTGCCATGTGCCTTTCCCCTATCCACGCCTAATTCCCAAACCCACCCATGTATCAAAATCTGCAGATCTTTATTTAATGAAAATCAAACAGGCATGTGAAGCCTTAGGAAAAAGCAAGAAACTCTACACCATGGTTCTCATTCCTTGCCTCCAACAGGTGGTTCATCTAGAAGCCAACTTGAATAGAAAAACTATAAATAATAAGTTAAATTCAGGTAAAAAATGGAAAGAAGAGACGAAAATGGGAATCAAACATCACATCCCCTTCCATAATTAAAAAGTGACATTAGACATTCAGAATTCTGGAAAATTGACCCAAGAATAGCTTGTAAATGTCAGATGATACTATTGAGGGAAATTGGTGATTAGAATCATAAAATAATGGATTTAAAATTAAAATCATTCCCTACTATCCTGATTCAGCTTAGCTGCTCTCCCACATCACAACATAAAACCCAGCACTCTGCTAATGTAGGATGTTATTTTTATTTTATTAATTTTTACATTTAATTTAATAAAAATAATCATAAAAACATTCTTTGGTCATACAAGTATTAAAATAAAGTAGATGATAAAAAATTCCTTGAATTAAAAACATTTTTCAACTTCCCCTCCAATAGAGACAATCACAACACCTTGGGCCCAGCGGTGCCTTGTGTACTGTGGCTATAAAGTGGGTGCTAGCATACCCACAAATGAAGCCAGGTCTTTCCTTAGCATGATGGATTCATAACATTTTATCCTTGCACTCTTTTTTCAGAATTTGATGGGAAGGGGCTGATCATCTTCCAAAATTATTTAAAATTTGATCTGAGTTTTTCAGTGACAATTTGACATCATTAAGATCAATTGTCCCCAATACCCTTACACGGCTGAGAAGACTAAGGCATTAAAAATGTGGATTGATGACATGGTTAAGAAGGAGTGAATTCTCAAAAAACCCTCTCATGTCTTCCACGGAAGTTCTTTTGCAGAATACAGATGGCACTTTATGAAACTGTGTGGCTTATGGCTATTTTAATATTACAGTTCTGGATCCATATCCCTTACCTTTGGAGGCTGCAATTACCCAAGAAATCTCACATTAAATGGTTTCTCCCACCTTGACTTGGCTAACGCATTTCATCATGTGTGAATCAAGTCTAGGCAAGGTTAGATTACAGCAATTTGCACACATTATGGATTATAGGAATTAAAGGTTATGCATATTGATTCAAGAATGCGCCAGCTGTCTTTCCACGCAATATAGATGATGCCCTGTGTGGTCTCAGGCTTTATTGTGCAATATCTTATGTAGAGAACATTACAAAATCACTTATCCAATGCAGAACGACATGTTAAGGATCTGGTAGCTGTATTGGAAGCACTAAAAAAGCCTGGGCTAGTTGCTAAGCCATACAAGTGTGACTTATAAGTGTAGTCCTTCTTCTAAGAAACATAATACTAAAATATGGTCATCTTGTTGCACCTTCAAAGCTAGAAGCCACACTATCTCATGTATCACTCCAGTGATACAGAAGCAACTACATAATTATTAGGATCAGTCACCTTTTTAAGAAGCTTTCACCAGCCATTTTAGTATAGCCTCGCCCCTTCGCCTTCTTACTGGTAAAAATACCTCTTTTATTTGGACCCCTGAATGTCAACAAGCGTTTAAAGCAACAAGAGAAATTTTCATAAAACCACTGTTCTTCGCCATATTATTGAAGTTGAGCTCTTTATTGTGGTATGTGACGCCTCTGTTACCTTTGTTGGCAATGTTCTTTTTAGGAACACAAGCGAAGGGAACACCTGGTGTCATTTTTTTCTAGGAATTTCATTGTTATAGAGAGTGCATGGGCCATCTATGATAATAGTTGGCTGCTGTTTCTTAGTCATTAAAGTACTGGCGGTACTCTTACAGAGCGCTAAACATCCTGTGGTTGTGCGCATTGACCACAAGTCACTTACTGTTATTGCAAACCCCAAAAGTTGGTGCACGTTCAAACAAGAACTTACCACAATCTCCTCAGTTTTAAACTCAAGTAAAATTGTTTCAAGGGGTCTAACCATATCTTGAAAGATATTCTTAGTCGCAATGAACATATGGGCCCTGATTTTAGTGCCAAATCTGATTTAGTTACAGTGATTCCCCTTAATCAAATTGTGACCCCGCCTCCACCTGCCATTGTCACAGTTGTCCCCTCTCCATCACGTCTAGAAACCAAAACCCAGTTTGTCACCCCCTGTTGTTCCTGCCACCGTTTCATAGCCTGTTAGTAGTTCAGGTTCATGAGTCTCTGCCTAATCTTCCTGATGTTAAAGGTATACTTCTGGATGCTGTGATAACTTCCCAAGTTTCTTATCATGAAGGCCTTGGCCTTATGACTAAAATTGATGCTGTCACGGCCACATCTAGATGGTATTCCCAACAATATAGGGTAATATACTTCTGTGATAAGAACTCTGTGTCCCTTTTTGCCTGTGTTTCCGCATCATAAGGGAACATCATGATCCTCCTACCATGGGAAATCTAGGCCTAAAGATGTGCATTAATTTGACTAGAAGTAGATATGACTGAAATGGATTCACAAAGGTTGTTCCATTTTGGGTACAGGACTAAATAACTTGTGCATACTATAAATCTAATATAACAGGCCATAGTGGTCACCTCCACCCCTGCAACAAGCTGAATGCCCTTGGACCTCACTATTGGTGGACTTCATTGTGAGTTTACCAGTGTCTTGAGGTTATGATAATATTATGGTTGTAGTAGATCATTTTACTGTATATGTTATATATATCCCCTTTTGACATCAGTTGAAGACATGGCACGGCTGCATGTGTCAAGAGAGCGTCTATAACTATCCAGTTCCCAGCGAGTTGGTGCGCAGTGCACAGCCACAAAGCCAGGAAACTCGTCGTCGTGGCTATAGTAAAAAGGGCACGGCAGAATGCGCCAGAGCCAAAGTAACCCTGTGCAATGGTTCATAGTGGGGTATAGAGTAATTAGAAGACAATAAACAGGAACACTTGGGTGGGCCCAACAGGGGAGCCCATATCCAAGCTAAGATCAGTGCTGGAGGGTTTGGGTGCCTCATTTTGGAGGGAACTAAGGGTGTCCAATGGTTCATAAGATCTTAAAGGTATTTTAATGAAGATAGGATGGCCAACGTTGTTAAAGACCTCCTCAAGGAGGTCCATGCACAGGTTCACAATAGTAACCATAAATTAAAAAAACTGTAAACAAAGGGGATTTATTAAAGGTAAGACAACCAATGAGAAAAGTTGGCCTCAAGTAAACATATTTAAGCTAATTTGGGGAATCATCAATATATGTAAGTGGTGCTAAGCCCAGGTGCACCAATAAGCGCATGCTTCCATCAGGCAGGGTACTGTAACTAGTGAGAAACTGAACTCAGATTATCAATTGAAGACAAAGCTAACCCAAGCTGGAAATTTTGAAAATTGAATGGGTTTCAAAACCCCATTTGCCAATCAACCAAACCAAACTGTTGTGATTAAAAAGGTAAGACGTCCGTTTTAAAGCCACCACTGTAACCCAGGGATGGGCAATTTGCACTTTCCCTGGACCAACCTGGGTACATCTGGCCTGCACCAAGCGTTGGCCCACGGTGCGTTTGAGGTCAGGAAGGTCCTGAAGTTTGATCTTTTTGGACTCCTGAAGTCCAGCCTTGCCTAGGCCGTTGGTTCCCTTAATAAAGTCATGTGAAAATGACAGCTTTTATCACATGTGTTCTACTATTTTTGAGAGTTGCGCAGGAGATGATCACTGACAGAGAGCCTCAGTTTACCTCAAGATACTAGGATGCTTTATGCAACATAATGAAGATCAAACCGTGCATATCATCAGCAAACCACCCTAACATTTCTCTCCACTTGTATAATTTATCAGGTCTTGTTATTATCAGTCAATAACCCCTATAAACTTATTACTGCACAAGTTCAGTTCTTGTGAAATTTGTCCACATTGTATAATATTTGATATTATTGTTTATTAGTAGTATGACGACTATTATCTGTAGTTGAATGGAATTCTTAGATCTCAGCCCAATGCTTGGTCAGTATTCCCGCTCAAAATACTTAGGATGTCTTGATATAGGGATCCATTCCCTCGTACTGTCCAACCCAATATTCTCTGAGATTCCCTGGTGACAGTTTATTCAGTCCAACACACAGTCAGCAGCAATCCCCTATTGTTTCTCCTTCTTCTTTAGATCCCCGCTCAGATTCTACTCTTTTCCTTAAAGAGTCTCCCAATTATCACATCAAATAATATCCTTAAGAAGAATAGAACAATTGAAAGCTGATAAAGTTTACTACTTAAACTATATAACGGATGATAACTATAAAACTGTATATCTCTATAACTCTGTTCTAAACTCTGTTTTTTAGCATAAGTGAAATCTAAGGAATTTATAGTGGGGATTTGGTCGTCTAACCCTTGGTTGACACCTCTTTGATGAAATGGCAGCTGTTGCCATTAAATTACCCATCTGTAACGGTCAAGGCGTTGCCTGGCCATCACATTGCCCTAGTCTTCCCTAGGGCGATAGTCTGGCCAAGGGAGAGGGGCTCAACAGCTACAATTTTTGTAAATGGCAATCTGATGAATCAGATGCCTAAAAATTGAAGCAAAATTAAAAATTGCGAGGCTGATGAGGATGGAAAGCCTCAAAAATGGCGCTCTGGCCAACCAGATGCCGCCAAACTGAATATTCCCAAATGCAGCGACAAGGGATCAGACCCTTGGACACAAATTTCTGGCCAACCAGGTACAGCTGAGTTCAAGGCCATAAAGTGTATTGACTAGTATGAAAATCCTTGCAAATGGCGCTCTGGCCAACCAGATGCTGCCAATTCAAATATTACTAAATGTGGCAATGAGGGAGCAGACCGGACTCTAATTTCTGGCCAATCAGGTGCAGCTAAACCTGATGTCTCTTGAAAGTATCGACAAGGATGAGATATTTGATAATGGCGCTTTGGCCAAGCAGATGTTGCTAAATGAAATATTACTAAAAGGGGCAACGAGGATAACCCTCAAGTATGGCACTCTGGCCAATCAGATGCTGCCAAACCCCAGTTGGCAATATTGAAGAATACAGATGAAGAGAACAGCTTGGGCTTCAGGAACAAATTAGAGCTGAAAAATAAATGTAAAAAGTTTCTGTAACCCTGAGGGTACCCAGTCCCAGTTCAGGAGTGGGCCTCAATAATGGAATCAAGGGTTTAGACCCTCAAGTTATGCCTGTCATTGAGAAGACACCCACAGACTCTGTGGGGAACAAGACCTGCTTTTCCCCCTAAGCTCAGTATAAATCTGAGCTGGAAAAACTGTGTAAAGCAGTTTCATCTTCTAGAATATATAAATAAACTTAATAAATTTCAAAATAAATTTTCAAAATGGAAATCAGTTTATTGAAGCCATAGGGGAAACCACACATGGACAGCAGCTCAGACTTCAATAAGGCTATTCAGTCTTTATATGCTCTCTCTGGGGGTCAAACCCTCCTGCTGAGCGCCAGCATAGTCCTGACTGTAGCCCAAACTTTCTTAGTAAAGTGGTTTCCACATAGTCAGATTAGGGACATTTCCACAGAAAAATTATCCTGCCTGTGAGCACTTACCTGGGAACTCTTTCCTAACTGCTTTGTGGCAGTGTTCAGAGACCCCATCCGTCACACCATCCTTGTCTCAGCAGCGATGGTCTTCCCCATCCTAGCTAACTTTTCATCATTGAACATCCTCAAGACCTAAATGGAAAGAGTCAGAAAACGTGTCCCTAATGTTATCCTCTTAATCAAGAAAACCAACCATATTTGGCTAGCGACCTGTTAGGTAATAAGACTTGTTAACCATTAAGGAAAGCCACAAACCAGCTGATTGATTCACTAGTTGCAGGCAGCATCACTCGCCTCGCAACTTTCTACTTACATTCCCAATCAGTCAATGATGAAACCCAACCAACACAAATTGGTACACCTGATAGTTAATCACTATCAGATGACCCTATTTTGTCAGCATCTCCACCCAAAGAGATCTTAAGCATTCATCTGAATTGATCCCAGATGGATATGACCAGGCGAATATCCCAAAATCCCCCAAACATAGTTACTCCAAAATAGGGTCCACCAATTTCCAATTCACCTCGCATTAGGGAATTATCCCCTAGCGATTCCTGGTAATCTAGCAGGCTGGGATTATGGGCAAAAATCCAGACACCACTTGATCTCATTTTTGAGCGAATTTTTATAAAAATTTTATTTAACAACCACCATCTGGCCATGTCCATTTTCTAATTTATGTCCTCAGATCTGCCACCTGCTGCTTTAGTGTGGGGCATCAGTGCTCCACCACCTAGCATTTTTTTGCCCTGTGGGCATACATGTTTGGATGGGCTCAAATAGCCCACCAACTTCTTCCAGCTAAGTTTGTCCCACCATGAGAATTAGCGCTCCACCTTGCGTGCATCCACCCTTCTCACCCCCATCCTCTCACCCTCCTTCATTTCAATATTTGATTTTGCCTCCATGACAACTATGTGCGTTTATTCCCATATTTTGACAAAGCAATAGTCAAACTAGCCACCGCTGCCTTTGCAACAGCTGGCTTTATCAATTTATGCCTTTTAAGGGTTATTTTAAATAGGCTTTTAGACAGAGGAGGATGCTGCAGCAGCGGCTGTGACTCCCCTAATTTACAAAAAAACTCCCATTCCTAGTACTCATACTTTCCTCACTTTTGACATAACACTGGTGGCGTCATTTGCATCCTTCCCTTCCGACCCTCTACCCAAATTCTGTACAAACAGTTGATGGCGGGGCTTTTGGCTTATGGCACTCAACCTAACCTCGTCTTCACTGTTCCCTCTGGTGCAGAGCACCTTGTTGCCTCTCGCATCACTGCCATCATAATCACACACCATTCTGCCATAGCACAGAAAATCTTCATGCTCACATTGAAGCGGTGCCAGGGCAATTCTTTTGGGCTCATGTTGATAATAGCCACCAAATTTGTCCCTTCTATTTTGGGTCAACCATTATAAAAAAATCCTGCCACAAGCCACTTCCTCTGATGAGCTTCTGACATTTGTAAGCGACGTCAGAATGGGGTGTTTTGTTGCCCTCACCCTCCCCACATGAGCCCATGGGCCAGAGTGGGAAAAATGCCCCTACCAAAACCACTGGCCACATTCACCCACCCAAATTAAATCCAGCTTATCAGAGTCATGCTTGGACCACCATTCACACCCAAGCATCCACCCATTTACCTACCATTGCCCTCCCAATTTCAGCCACCACTAATCCCATGAATCAAAACCTTTGGGCCCTAATGGACCTATTGGACGAGTTTGATGAGTCAGTTAAAATTATCACAAATGAGGAATCCATTGAAAATCTTGGCCCATATGATTATGAATGGGTCAAAGTTTACAGTTCAGATTTTGACAAAACCCTCTCACCCAAACGCTTTGCTCCTAAACCCAATGCCATCCCCTACTAAAGTGAACACCAGCTTGCCTTAGAAGCGGTGGCCTCATTCATTGCCTCCACCTCTGCAAAGCAGTGGCAAAATCAGTTAATCAATTCCTTCAAATGCTGAACACAATCAACTTACTCCTTGATTTCATGAAGCAGCACAGGAGGAAATTACCAAATTGGCCACTGAAGCCAATAACGCGGTCATCCATGTTGAAAACTTACACCGAATAACCCATATTTTAAATTCACTTAGCAAGATATAGCCAGTTTGGACCAACTCCTGGATGCCCGCCTTCAAGCTAATCATCATGTTGCGTAATTAGTTGAGGCTGTCTTCCAGGATGATCTTGAGGTAAGCAACCAATATTTCAACCTCCTCCAACCCCACCATGCTGATGAGCAACGACCTGGCTCTCAGCTTATTATCACCACTACAACCGTTGTGATTATATCATGAATAATAAGCCTCTAGAAGAGATTATTGACCCTCCCTCACCCTCTGCCATGGTGGGTTAGCAGTAATTTGCTCCCTGCCTTTTTGGAGGGTTTTTCAATTTTTTTGTCGCCCCATATATTTTGGGCTTTATTGCTTTGAATTAGAAATTTCTGTCCCCTGGTCAGAATACCTCAAATAAAAAAAATCAGCATAACAACCTTTAATCCAATGGACAAACTGAAAGAATAAATCAATATTAAAACAGTACTCCTTCTGATATGCCACAGCTTCTCAGATACATGGGCAGATGACCTTCCTTTGGCTCAGTTTTCTAATAAACATTCACTATTAATTAGGAATAATACAATGTACGCTAACTTTGGTAAAACCCCATCATCACCATTAGGCCCCAAATACATATTATCATCCCAATGGCAGTCAAATTTTTGGCACACATCAGGAAAGTGCACCAGTAGGTCCAGAACTAATCGATTAAAACAACTACAATGATTATTGTTATGCTGATAAGAAATGCCATGCAGCGTTTGATTATCAGGTAAAAGGCTTGGTAATGGTGGACACCAAGAATTTTCGCCTCCAGGCTCCATGTTGCAAGTTAGATTGTAAACAAGAAGGACCTTTTCCTATCAGCTAAGTTTTAAATAGCGGATCTTTAAACGTGGAATTTCCCCCAATGGAAGATCCATAATTCAGTTCAAGCCTCCTATTTATTTCTAATAAAAGAACAGAAGCCCGTGGAAGTATACCATATCATGGTGAGGGGTGCACTTGATTTTGAGATATAGTAGATTTTTAATCATAAAGAGTTAATTTGCAGTTTGCATTATTTTGTATCACTAAAAAATTCTCATCTTATGAAGATATTTGGTTCCTTTTAAGGATTATAAAGACTTCTTTAGTTGTTTTTGAGGTTCTATAAGGCCAACTCAAAGCACCATCACCTTCCCCACCTAAAAGTGCCGCTATCTCAGCCATTAAACTTCACACCCCGCATAAGAATTATGCCTTGGCCAATGCCCCTGAGGAGGGAGTAGAGCCTATTATTCAAGAAAAGGGTAATGTAAGGCCTGCGGCGCCTGCCATTAATTGGATAGTGTTATGCACCCTTTCAGGTCTAAAAAGTCCAAAATACAAGGCCTTACCCATTACCTAGACTTCTGATCTAGGTAACACCCTGGAAAATATGTATAACTGCAATTTTTCCCTTCTTGACTCGTGCCTTCTCCCGACCTACTTCCCAACTTAAAATCATCCTAGTCTTAGGTTCTGCAGACTTTTACTTAAAAACCAGATACCTCTGTGAAGATTTTGTAAAATCTAGGAAACTCAGAACCACAGTTACCATTCCACATCCTCATAAGGTGGCTCTTTCAAAAGTCACCTTGAATTAAAGAAACTAGACACCTGGTGCAACCCTGGGTGAAACTTAATTTACCTAATAATTTAAACTGGGTTAGAAAATGAAGATATAGTCAGAAAAGGAGATTGAATTCAACACTGATTTAAAAACTGTTTAGTAAAACAATTGAACCCTTTTTAATACACTTAATAATAGAGCTATTTTTTGCCTTCTCAACCTCACTTTTGAGAGATTTTGAAAACAAGTCAATTTTCCACCATCGCCTCACCACATCAATTTCCCAAATATATGTCCTCTGATCCACCATCTGCTTCCCCAGTATGGGGCAGTGGTGCTCCACCCGCTAGTGTTTACCGCCCAGCAGGAAAAAGCATGCAGACTGACTCATCCAGCCCACCAAATACATTTGGATGCTATGTCCCTCCAAGGGACCTAGCACTGCACCTCGCATGAGCCCATCCAACCAGCCCCCACCCCTAGCTCTTCCAATTTAATATTTGCTTTAGCCTCCACATCAAGTATGGACATCTCTTCCCATACACCAACAAAGCGATAATTTAGCTGGCAACAGCCACCTTTGCACCATCAGGGTTTATCAACTTCCTCCCTTAAAAAGGGCTATTTTGATATTGGATTACCCACCAAAGAGGATGCAGTTGCTGCAGCAGCTACGCTCTTAATATACAAAACACACTATTACCACCACCCAAACACGTCTCCCAGATGATACCACACTCGTGTGACCTTTGTAAACCTCCCCTCACACCTTACCCTTCAAACACTTTATGAGGAGTTGATGTTGGGGCTGTCCACTTAATGAAAAAACCCTATCCTCCAATTCATTGTCCCAAGTGGTGCTGAAAGCCTTGCGGCACCATAAGCAATGGCCACCATTACCCCCACCAGCTGAACATAGCCCAGCACATCCCACCACGTGTCTATATCCCATCTGCGCCTGGCCATTTCTTCTGGGCTCACACTAACAACAGTCGCATGATCTGTCCCCTTTGCCATCAGTTGGACCACACAAAAACATGTTGTTATAATTCAAACCCTGCAAACATGCCTAACTCCACCCATGAGGCCATACCAATAGCGTTCAAGTGGAGATTTTGGCTGCCCACACCCCAGGTTGAGCGCTCAATGAATTAGCAACAAAGTTTGAGCAAAACGAATCCAAGCTGGCTGAATCCAAACTGGACAAACCCAAGCCAGCCAATGCAAACCTAGGTCAACAAATCAGGAGCAGGTATAGGCCCATGCTCAATCCAGAAAATATCTTACCCTAAAACCTACCCAACTAAAGTCACCTTCCATCGCTTCTTCCCAAATCAGCCAAAACACCTGGAACTTATTGATTGAATTAACTGAATCTGGTGAAATTGTCCCACCACTGGGTTTAAATTTGATTTAATACCTTATATGAATTCAGACTTTGATGCCTCAGCCCTGATCAACCGATATGTCCCCAAACTAATGATACACTTTTCCAAAACAACCATATGCTTGGTGAGGTTGCAGTGGCCTCACCCAATAATCCCCATTTTTGCAAATTGTGTACAAAATCTGTCGTAGAATTTAAAAAAGGGCTGCACCCCTTGTCCCCCCAACTTTCCTTATACCACAAAAGGGAAATCCAACGCCTTTATGAAACTGCCACCACTACTGTCAAGCATGTCGCTGAACTGGCAGATTATTCCCCATCCATATGCACCACAACAGCTGATACTGCAAAATTAGAACAACTTTTTTGACGCCTGCATCCAGGCTGAACACCATGTTGACAAACTCATAGAGGCTCTGATCCAGGAACAAATTGTAAATTTCAACAACTATCTACTACACCTTGACCCTCATCCCGTGGATGACTCAACCCCCTTGCTCTCAGAACTGATCCGCCTCCAAAATGCTGAGCTGGATGATGATCCACCTGATCCACCTGATTCCCCCTCCCCCTCCACCATGATGGGATAAGTAACTCGCGGCTGTGCCACCTGATAAGTTATTTTCTCATTTCTTTTGTGTTTTCCGCTGCTCAATAAGGGTAGTCAGTTCATGACCTTTTGGTTTGTTTAAATTTTTAGGTTTCTGTTTTAGTATTGTCTGTCCCCTGGTTGGCTTGCCTCAGTTAATTAAAATAACTTAATAATAGCGTGGTGATCTCAGCCAATATTTCTACTTTAAAATTGTTTGAAGCAATAATCCCCAGCACTATAAAATTAGAAATCAGCAATTAAACCCAATAATTACAATTTAGAAGCCCCCTACCAGTTACATTATAATACCCAGCACTCTGATAATGGTATGGTGTTGGACTATTTACTTATCAAATATTTTCATTTTACAACGTATTATAAATAACTAGTTTAATATTAAAAAAATAACAGGTTTGTGCTACTAAGATTGTAGAATATTATTATAAAACTTATATTCTGATTTTTAAGTTTGGTAGCCAAAAGTATGCTGAGAACGCCTCTTCTGAACTCCCAGTTTAGCAGAAACCCCCTCCCCCCCCCCCCCCCCCCCCCACACACACACACACACACACACACACCCTCCTCTCTCTCCAAAGATTTGATTCCATAAGGAAGGGAATAGCAATGCAACTGGAGATGATGTTAGGAGGTTCAGACACCCACGCCTATAGTCCTGTTATCTCTTTGCTCGCCCATGCCTAACGTGCCCTATATGGCTAGAAGTGACATTTTTGGAGTACCAAACATCTCCAAAATTAAAAAAATATTACATCCCTAATGAAAGATCAAGATATGCTTGCAGAGGCCCAGAAATTGGAGGAAGGATGGTTAAAGTATCTGTTCTACTCTTTGAGAAAAATAAACTTGAGAGTACCTGTTTAGGTTATGAGGATGCTGGATAAACCCTAATTGAAACTGACTTTAGAGATGCTAAACTTAGTAAATTTTTATTTCTTCAATTTTTATTTATTTGAGGTAAGATGACCAGGGGACGGACATTACTTAAACTAAAATTAAACTAAAAACGAATGTAACTAATTGTTTCAGACAAAATGCCCAAATGAGCGGATTGAATGAAACACTTTGAACAAAACGACCAACCAGGTGGGCAGCAGAAACCGCTTATCCCTCCATGGTGGAAGGGGAGGGGGATTGGGAGACTCATCTTTGGCAGCAGCTTCTTCCTCCCATAGTAGAGTCCATGTCAAGGCTGACAGTAAGGGCGTTGGGGCATTGGCGGCATGTGGTTTGATATTGCTAATAATTGGTATTTCATAAAAAATTGCCAGCTAGGAAATGGCACTGATATATTTGGCTAAAGCTTTTTCAGGTTTAATGTGGGCATCTGGGAGTTTAACGAATGTGGCAATGTTGGTTCAGGTAATCTTAGCTTTCAGGTTCTGTGCTACCATTACCACGTTCTGGATAGAATTGTTAACATTTTTGTGTAACTGTTTCACTGTGCTTTTACTCTTTAGAGTAAGACTTTTGGGGATAACAGGATGTGGAATTCCTCCTGTGAGAATCGCCACTGATTTGGCAACAGCTTTACAAAGAGGCTAACAATCTGGTGTTGCAGCTGCTTCTACTGCAAGCTGGTGATCACTGCAAAATGATTCTGCAAATGGCTGTGGGGTATATAGTCAAGGGGGTATTTGGCGTCCCATTCTGCATTAATGAACCTCTCAATTTACAGAGATGGTTCTTCAATGAGCTTACTTGATTTGTCAATTTCAGCCAATAACTCCCATGGGATTTGGTTGAATTTGATTGGGGAATCAGCGTATGGTTGAGGTTTGGTTGATTTGTTGGAGGAAGCATGGGTTAAACTGGGATCCAAACTGATGCTTGATTGGAGGAATCATGTGTGGCATTGGGGCGAGGAGGAGGCTGATTAGTGGCTGCAGGTGCAGGTGCAGCTTCAGGTTTTGGGGGAGGGGGAGGTAGGATTGTGCCCATGCTGGAACTTGTATGGAGTGGCAGCAGATTATAGGTCGGTGGATGAGTATTCTGATCCGTTGGAAGGTGCTAAGGAGAGGCACTTGCGTTTCAAGTGGTCCAACTCAAACATGATGGACAGATCTTCCACCCGCCCTTGACGTGGGCTCAAAACTGATGGTCAGGTGCTGAAGGAATAATGATGTGAGGGGGAATCAACATGGCAATTTTACTTAATTTAGGGCTGGTTGTGGCATACACCCGAGGCCCAGCAAGTAGCGTGGCCCCATTTGGGACCACAAATTGTAAGATGGGGTTGGAGCCATAGGCTGCCAAACCGTCCATCAGCTCCTGATGGAGCACTGCATGGGGGAGGTGGGTGGGAAAACCAGCAGACTGGACCACTAAAGTGGTGTCTGCTGGGAGCCAGGTCTGAGTTGTGGGAAGAGGGGCTCCCTGGAATACCAGGGGCACAGTTGCTGCAGTGGCAGCGTCAGCTTAACAGGTGAAGCGAGGTCAAAATACCCCTTATAGGGGCGGAAGTCAATAAAACAGGCTGGTGTCATCACCGCCTGAGCCATTTAAATAATGGCTTGGTCATGGTATGGGAAGAGTTTCCCATATTTGACCCTTAGGCCATAGAGCAGGTTGCTCTGGGAGAGCACCAGGTGGCAGCGAGGTACTGCTTGGGTACAAGCAAGGTGGGCGTCAAGATCCTTGGGAGGAACGAATCATCCCGTGGGTTTAAGATGACTGGGTGAGCCAGTCCAAGTGCATTTTCCTGCCAGACGGAAAATGGCAGGTGGAGTTTCGCCGCTGCCCCACACTGGAGCAACCAGCTGAGAATCTGAGGACATTGGAGTGAAACTACAATGGGCGATCAAGATTTACTTTATAAATTCATTAATCTGCTCAAAAGTTACACTGAGTAAAAAGAGATAAATTTAGTAAATTTTCTCACTGCTATTATTTACCAACAGCATGTTGATAAGACTTTTAGACATCAAAGAAAATTAGCAAGAAACTTTACCCATCTAAATAATAGTATAAACAAAACTGCAGTTGAAGTGTGAACAGTATATTTATTATAAAACCCACTACAAAAACTTACTAATAAAACTTGGGTTTTTACAACAGAAAAATGGGTTTATAAATTGTGAGATTGTGAAAGTACGTAGATTGTTGAAGAAGATAATAACTGTGCTACTCGAGAATGAGTTAAATTACCTTTTAGGTTTACCCTATATTTATTTAAAGGATATTACCTACATTAGAAGAAATGAGCAGATGCTTATGATCCATTGATTTGGACAATGCTGAAAGTATCATAATGTTGAAAACCATGAATAATGATAGGCACCTTGAAGTCTTCCTTGGACTAAATTCTGTAAGGTTTGATGACTATCAAGATGCTCATTTTTATTGAATAATTGTGATAAATCCAGTTAATATATGATTTTTGGTGAATAAGGGCCAATCCCCAAATAAAGAATTCTACCAAAAATTAATGAATGACAAAATCTGGGTTAGAAATGGCACAATGTCCCAATCAGATATAAAAGGACTACTTTGAATACAAAATAATTTGTTAGAAATCTGAACTAAGGACAAAGTTCTCTTAAAAATTCAAAAAGGGCTTTGCCCCAAATAGGGCCTCATATTCAGAATGAGAGCATGTTAAATCACAACTCATAAATATCTCTGAATCTTAATTAATTAAGGTAGGCTTTTTTAAAAAATAACCCACCCTACTGTCATTAGGCACAATTATACCTTAAAAGACAGCTTGCGCTAAGAAGATCTCTAATATCTTTCAAAGCTGATAATTTTTAACCTTCATAGTCTAGCTCAATCTTCAAACCCTGGTATTCTAACAATTGTTGCTTTATTCCAGGAGCTTCTTGAGGTATCCAGTGAAGATGTTCTTTTAATAGGATGTATAAATCCTTCCATGACTATCCTTAATATGATAAGAGCATGAGTGTAACTCGTTGGGTTTACTGTAAAAATCATGAGCTACCCATTCCTTGTATGAGTGAATTAAATTTTAAAGCGTCATTGACTTTCTCTTTTACTGTTATAAATAGTTTTCAACATATCAAATCAAGCCAACTGGAGTGGCCAAAAGCTCAGAAGCTTTAGTTTATTGTACATCACATCTTGGAGGAGAGACCAGATGAGCCGACTCATCTAAGATCGCTCTGAAACTCATATATATATATATAAACAACTGCCACTCTCTCAAGTTTTAAAATGGGAATCGCCCAAACAGATTCATATCTATGAAGATTTGTTAATCCTATTGCCTATCAATGGATTCATATTTTAGGTTTCATAATGTGTAAATACAAAGACAATTTGATCTTACAAAGAAACTTCATAAGCCCAATTTACCTTTATGATATTGCTTTATTACTGATTTAGAAGATTATAGATGTCATCCTTGAAAATTGGAGATAATAAATGAACTGCAAAGACAAGTATAATTATTAACAATTGGATTTAGTGAATTTATGGATTGATGTCTCTGAGCAGATCTATATGGCTCTACCTTCACCCTCTCTATGATTGGATCAAGTAGTTAATATGTAGAATATACAATTGATTTAACAATAAAGTACTTAAAATGTCAGATTCATGAAATTATCTATTTAATAAACCAGTTTAATAAATAAGTCAAGCTATTATCAGTAAAAGAGGTGTACATTTAGGAAGGGCCGCTTGAACCCTTTTGTCCACCAGGTACCTTAAGACAGAATTTGATTAAACCTTAGCATGACATATTAATGGGATTCAAGGGGTTGAGAGGAACTCCAGGCCACCTGGTTTCCTGGGCAACCTGCCTCCTAGTATTCCTTCGCCTAATGAATCTCCCTATGAAGGTGGTTACAAATTCCAATCAGCAAACTGCGTTGGGAATTAAAAATGACAAATATCGGCTCTAGCTTAAGGATGTTGGATGATTTTGGAAAAGAATTACCTAGACCTCAAATTGACTTAGAGGAGCTTCAAGAAGGGCCTAACAGTGTCCATTGGTTATGCTAAGATGAAAACTCGCCAAGAAGTTACTATTTTTCCATAATTAGATACATTGATCAATCTGGTCTTAAATATGAAACCTTGAACGCTGAAAGAAAGAGAAGCAGTGGAGGATAATGATTAGGATGAGAAAAATCTTCATATTTACCATGCTGTAGCTGCTAAGGTATATATCAGACATGTCAAACAATGTCGAGAGAGCCTTCAGGAGAATCTCAACTTCCTTCACCAACAACTTGATTGTATCAGAATGCAGGTTGGCATACCTTGGACTGATCCATCTGAAGCGTAACGACCTTCTACTCTGGTTTTCCATGTTCTTTCCACCACCAGTGGTAATTTAAAACCTACACTCTAGGAGAAGTATACTCTGAAAGAAGGAAGCATCCATATTTTATATATATATATACATGTCTGTATATGTAAGAATCCACCTACATGAAGAAGGTCAAACACATTTAATACTGTATAAGTAGCGTCACCCAGGGGATACTGATGTTATATTAAAAGATTTTACTACTTGAGAACGTGTGAGGGCAACGCTCAAAAAGAGATTTGTCACAATTTGATCTTATCTGATAAGAAGCAAGCTACATGTGTTAAGACTAGTGCATTTATGATAGAAATCTGGCCTTTAAATGTGGGAAAATTAACAACCACAACAACAAGCAAAAGCTACTAAGCGGCGCCAAACTAATAATCAGGGAATGTGGGGGTGAGGTTCCTTGTTATATTTAAAATTTAAATTTCTATTCAAGGTAAGCTGACCAGGGGATGGACATTAACAAAACAGAAACACCAAACAAGCAAACCAAAAAAAACAAACTAAATGCTCTAAACGAGTGGCAAGGCACACAAAAAATGATAAAACAACCGACCAGGTTGAACAATGGGAGCTGCTTATCCCATCATGTTGGAAGGGGAAGAGGATCAGGGGCCATCCTCTGAATTGGAGTCCTTCTCATAGGAAAGAGTCCAGGTTAAGGTGGAGTCTAATGGTGTGTGGTGATCCGTGACATGTGAGTTGATATCTCTGATGACCAACTGATCATTTAAATTACCTGCAGCATAAAGTGCACCTAGATACTGGTATAAGGATTGTTCTGCATGTAGGCGGATGGAAGGAAGCTAGGACAACAAAGCAGCGGTGGCATGGGTGAATTATGGCTTGGCCTTAAAAATGAAAAACACTTTCTGAATGGCAGCAGCTGTTTTTTGTTGAGGCTAAGGATGTTATTTTTGCCCTGAGTGGATAGAGATGAGGGAATAGTGGGTTATGAGTATCTATGGCTAGTATTGCCACTGATGCAGCACACTTGCAGATTTCAGCATTATCTGGGTGAGCAGCTGCTTCTTAAGCGAGCTGGTGGGTAGGGTGGAACACTCTGGCAGCCATCCAGGGGTCATAAAAATGCCGCAGAACCTGAATGGGGTGCTGTACCTGGATAAATTCAGTGATATGGACTTCCAATTCTTCAATAGCATTTTCCATTTCATTGGTTTTAACCAATGAGGACCATGGGTTCATGTCATAAAGGAATTCAATGTTGGTGAATTGATGGGCTGTGGCTGTCAATTGAAGAATATCATGGTAATAAACTGTTGTCCAACCTGTTTACTGATTGGTTGAAGCGCATGCGGCACTGGGCTGAGGATGGGCCTGATTAGCAGCTGTGGGCACTGCAGCGGCTGCAGGCTTAGGAGAAGGGGGGAAATGATTGTACCATATACCAGAAAGGTAGTGGGGTGCGTGGCATTTTAGGGCCAGATGGAGTCACTGCAGGTCTGGTGGAAGCAGCAAGAGAGAGGCATTTATGCTTTGAGTGGTCCAACTCAAAGAAGGATGGACAGATGGTCCACCTGCCCTCAATGCAGGCCCAGAATGGGTGGTCAGGGAAGAAGGAATGATGGCATGGGTGAATCAACAAAGCAATTTGGGTAATTTTTGGGCTAATTGTGGCAAATGTTCATGGCCCAGTGAGGCGAGTGGCCCCATTGGGGGCCACAAAATGAAGGATGGGGTTGGAGCCATACATGGCCAAACCTTCCATTAACTCTTGATAGAGTATTGCGGGGGAAGGTGCATGGGCAGCCCCATAAATTGAACCACCATAGTGGTGTCTGTGGGGAGCTGGGTGCGCATTGTTAGGATAGGGGTGCCCTGGAAAACCAGGGGCATGGTGGCCGCAATGACAGCGTCAGTTTTGCAAGCAAAGCCTAGATCAAAATACCCCTTATAGGGGCAGAAGTTTATGAAACTGGATGGCAGCATCACCACCTGGGACAGGTCAATAATAGCTTTTCCTTCATATGGGAATAATTTCCTATATTTGACCAAAGGCTGAAATGCATCTG
This sequence comes from Massospora cicadina, assembly GCA_022478985.1. Classification (NCBI taxonomy): domain Eukaryota; kingdom Fungi; phylum Entomophthoromycota; class Entomophthoromycetes; order Entomophthorales; family Entomophthoraceae; genus Massospora; species Massospora cicadina. The sequence continues at coordinate 260,547 of JAKSZP010015800.1, forward strand.
GGAGCGGGGGAGAACAAGTGAGCTGCAAGGCACTGCTTGGGCACGTGCAAGGTGAATGGCGAGATCCTTGGGCGGAATGAACCAACCCAATGATTTGGTGGGACTGGATGAACCATTCTGAGCGCATTTTCCCGCTGGAAAGAAAATTCTGGGTGGGGGTTTGCCACTTCCCCACATGGGAGCAGCCGGCGGAGAATCTGAGGTCATTGGGAAGCAAATGGGGGAGGTAGTCATAGGCTAAAAGACTTACTTTGCTTTTAAATAATTAAATTCGCTCAAAAGTTACTCCAAGCATAAAGAAAAGGCTAGTTCCTTGTCATAATATAGGAGAAGTTTTTGGTTATTTTTGTTAAATTTTTCAACCTCTTAACTATTATTTAGTTGGGAGAAATAAGTGAATTCTTGCATAGCTTCAAACTTTAAAATATCAGCAGCCTCAATTCTTCCAAAAAACTAATATTAATAAATTAGATCTGAAGGTTTAAAGGAACTTTTGTATGGGAAATATGACAAAACAATAACCCAAAACCCTACCATTACCAGGGTGCTGGGTTTTAGGGTTAGTAAGATACAGGGGAAGGTTTAGACAAACAATTATTTCCTAAAATGAAAATATTCACAATTTTAATGAATTTTTAAGGGGGTTTAAATGACCCATTTTAGAATAAGTTCTCATTGAACTCAATCAACTTCACCATCTTGGAAGTGTATAATCCCTGTTCTAATTATTATAATCGCTTTGGTATTACCCAAACTTGACTCAATTGAATTCTGCCAAATACAGTTTCTGTTCAAGATAGGACATATTGGTATTTATTTAGTAAGTTTCCCCTAGGGATACCCAGTCTTGGCTTTGCTCTCTTGGCAAAAAGCCAAGAATAATTGATTGGCTACTTAATGGTTTAGTTAGGACAACTTGGGTTGGAACTTAACCTTCTCTAGAGGTTCAGAGGTTCCTAGAAATTTTTGGTGGGGTGAAGATATTTACGTCTTAGAGAATGGGACTTAATTAAGAATAAATATAGAATTATAAAAATTACTTTATAATTAGAAATATGGTACTGTTTAACATACCGAGGGAAAATCAGGAATGTGATGAGTGATAAAAGATTTCCACGTGTAAGGATGGAAAGAGATTCAGGAATGCAGAAGTGATGGAACTGTCCAGGTTAATAGTTATTGTAGTTATTGAATTATTATTAAAGTCTGAACTTAGATTAAATGATGGTAACACAGTTAAGTGGTTTCCATTATCTGCCATTAAGAAGTCAATAGGAATGAGGCATAGTATGTAGCATAAGGTGGTTAATGGGGGAATAGAGAAGGTAAACTCTGATAAACTCCTTGGGCCTAATTCAAGTAAATTTTTAACTCAACTCTGGCATTCTTATCTCATCAACTAGTGGAGCACTAATAGGGCAATTTTATCCATAATTTGTTAGGTCATAAAAACAGTGTTACTATGAGAATTCGCGAAATGCTTATGATATAAAATTATTAGTGATTTCAAGCGTTAGGCCTGATAAAACATTGTTAGATAAATGATAGTATTAGGCCTTAGCACCAATTATGTATCTAATAGTAGTTATAAACTGTTATCAATAGCAGTAATAGTAAAGTCAACATTTATTAAAGTAATTGGCAAATTGTTGCCTTAAAATTAAGGCTTCACCTAAACTAAGGTGAAGACTGACACCCAGGTATCCTATTTTTACATTGATAGCGCCCCTGTGGGAGCCATCTATTTGGAGAGGGGTTTAGCCCCTGCAACAATCATTTTTAAGTTTTTTAAAATCTATACAGAACTAGATTGACTTCTGGTAATATTGTTCTGCGGTTTCAGAGATGAAGTTGGTCTAAGCCTGGGAATTCTACTAGGGTTGGGGGAAACAATATGAAAAAGCTATACTCATATCTCATTTAGCCTATGCCCTAGATCAGTGATTTGGGTAAAAGGGAGAACTTAGGGATAATCCCCTTCAAAGTTAAAAAGGGCGCAAGGTTTTATCCAGCTTGATAGCTGGGTCCTGGAACCTAACATTACTTTTTTATAAAAAACCAAGTTCAAGTTCCCCTCTGAGGCCTGTGACAAAGAGTAATTATTAGTAGGAATTGGTAGCTTGAGTACCACAATAGCAGGCGTCATGGTTAGGAGAGGAGAAGGAGCTTTGAGGTTTCAGGCATGAATTTAGTTGTTAGCTTTTGGAAGTTGGCATAATATTTAGAGTTTATCCAGATGTATAATAAGTGAGGTACGCTTTTCATGACACTAAGTAGTTTAGCTTGCGCTCAACTTATCAAAAGTCCAAGGCCTTATCCACCTCAAATTTGGAGGCTGCTTCTACCATAATAGACTCAATCCCATCCGGACTCTTGCCTTTGAATGAGAAAAAAATGATGTGGAAAAGGAGGTGTGAATTTAATATTGACGAGGCAGTTCAACATGTAAAGATCTTTTTTACTCTTGGAAAATAGGGAAGAGACCTGATAGTTTGAAAGCCAACATATGACAAGGCACTTTGAGATGCAAATTCTTGGTGCCACTCATAATCAAAACACTACATGGTAGTTTAGGGGACGCATGGAATTACTTGTCAGCAAACCACTTAGCGTTATTAGTCAACTTGGTTAATTGTTGCCAAGCCTGATGATGCACTGTCTTAATGCGCTTAATAGAGTTTTCTGCTGCTGGGATATTAGTTCAAAGTTGAGGGCCCATGGTGAAGGCGGGATTGTAAATTAAATTGTCACACATTGGTGATACTTAGATGAGTGTAATGAGTATTTGTATAAAAAGCTGGGCAAAGGGAGGTCAGTTGTTCATGTTTCTGGGAGGCGGTAGCATATCATCAAAGATGCAGCTCCAATGACTGATTTATCTTTGCTTTTGGCATCATATTTAAGGTGCTAGGCCAATGATCTGCAGGACTTGATCTTCAGCATGTCACACAAAGTTTCTCAAAACCTTAAGGTAAATTGAGGCCCTCTACCACTTATTACTTTCCTGGGGTGATCCAAATAAAAAATGGATCACGAACAGCCACACCATCTATTTGGCTGAAAAGGTTGTCAAGCATGAATGAGCATGGTATATTTTTTAAAGCATCCACCACCATGGCTGCATCAAACCCAGGAAATTGGTAAACACATGACGTAGTCCACCAAAATTGAAGTCATGGCCTTCTGCCTGATGGAGGGGGTGTATGAGCTATTCCGCCCTGTTCTGTCAGATCTGGAGCGGAAACATGTTAAACAACTTTCTAACCAAGCAGGAACATCCTTCAAGAGGTTATTCCAAACATGTCCACGCTCTATTGATTTAATACTTTTCTCATTACAGAAGCCTCATAGTGGGATAATCATGATGTTCCCTTATGACGTGGGAACATAAGGCAGAGGGAACCCGTACTTTGTCATTATAATTGATCACCCTATATTTTTTTTACATATGTATGAGGCTTTTTCAACATGAATCTCAGTCAAGAAATTAAGACTTTCAGGGGCTTAAGACCTTGATGCTAATAAAACGTCAAGGAGAGAACCTTTGGCCTCAGATGGGTTTAGAGGTATTATCATGAGAACCCACATCGTCAAAAGGATCAGATGCAGGGGCGGGTTTTTTGGGCGGCTTAGAGAAGAGGGGTTTAGAACGCAGAGTAGAGGGAGCAAACGTGGCTATGGTTGGGGATAGAGGTGCCACTATCTTCTCTGAGGTGGAAACACCATAAAAACTCAGATTTTCCTATGAGGTAAGGTCCCAATGAGGAATCAAAGCTAAGGATATTTAGCAAAATATGGATGGATCCTTTGACAAAATCATTTTTTGATATTTAGAACTTGATCCCATCAAGTCCTGTTTATCTGTGACTCAGCTTCTGTGGTCACTGGTAGTAAATTGAGTGAATTATAGACAGTGCACACCACTACAGAAAGTTAACGCCTTGTATGAGATACTGACAATTCATCAATGATCAGGCCTTGGCAGCCAGACTCTGTCATACATGGCCCCAAGAACACTCAGTTATGTAATACTCCTTAAAAAAGCCATTTAATGTTTTTGCCCCTCTTGCTCTTGTAACAGGATGGCACCAACTTCTGTGCCTGAGTGTCACAAGCCAAAATAAATGGCTTTACATATCATCATAATTCATAATAGTGATAGTTGTAAATTTATCTTTTATTGCATCAAAAGCCTGTTGACATTCCAAGTTCTAGAAATAATAGCCTTTTTCCAATGTGGGGTTAGTGGGTGACATAATCTCAGATGTCCATTAGAAACATTTATAAATTAGTTAAAATTTAAAAAACTTGATCTTTGCTTATGCTTCACAAAGTAGACCAAAAATGAATCTCATCTAGTTTTAAGGCTAAAAAGCATTACCATTTGGTAACATTTGAGCAACTGTTTTTATTTAACCGAGGTAAGCTGACCAGGGGACGGGCAATACTGATATACATAATGGGATAGGGGGAGGCGAAGTGTAACTAAATTAGGCACCCCAGAGTAACCAAGCTACTCCAGTTGCCAGCCGGTAAAACCAAATATGGGGGAGTTTAGTGCGCTACTCCGAGGGGGTTTCCCCTGTTATGGAGCAGGTGTGGAGGAAGGGGTCCGTGTGCAGAAATCAGACTGGGAACCATGAATCTATGAGCCTTTGTTGCCTCAGCTTCATGTATCCATATAGCCAGGCTTGGAAGTGTTCCAGTAGGTGTATGTGGAATCTGTTGATTGTCCCACGGATGGTTGGTACAGTTCTCTTGAAAGCATCCAAAGCTATGGTGTGGATTGTCCACATTGCAATGGTCACCATTAGGGAGCAGATGGTAGGTGGTATTAGGGATCGAGTTGGCGTGAGGAGGCTCCTGGAGATTTATAATTCCTGGTTATTTTGGATCCTTACCAGGCGCACAACTTCCCGCTATATGGCTCTAGATGGGGGGCATGATTAAAGGCGGTGGTGTAGGGTGCCATCCCCTCCACACATTGCGCACTCTGCATGAAGAGAGTTGGAGTGATCTGCTGCTCTGAAGGTTCTTCTGAGGCAACGCCATGTGTTAGCTCTTACCCTTGGTTGGAGGAGCGGATGAAGTGTTAGCCTCCATATTGTATTCTGTGTTGTGAGATCATATGGGATGTCTAAAGCATCCAGGTAGTCGATTCTTGCAATGACTGAGCCCACGTCATGTGAGTCCCTCTGGGGGTTCTCCTATGGGTTCCTTAGTGTGAAGTGGGATCTAGACCTACCCCTTCCCTGACTAGTGCCTGTGAGTGTGACGGACCACCCCATGTGCTGAAAGGTGCGGAGGAGGCATTTTAAGTGTGGGGGAGTTCCATGAGGGCCTGCTGCATTGAGGTGGTTTGCAAGGTATGTGAGCAGGCTGGATGGGTTGTGTGGATTTAATAGTTTTAGCGCCTGTGAAAAGTTGGCCCTCGCCGCTTTGGACCATTGTTGTTGCGGGAGGTCTAGGGCTATGAAATTTTTTATCCAGGTGCCCAGTATATGGTTGGCGAGGACATCAAAGTCTATTAGACCCATGCCTCCACTGGAGCGTGAGCCAAAGAGTGTTTCCACCCATACAAGTGGCCAGGTCCCAGTCCACAGCCATCCATGGATAAGTGCGCGGATCGAGGACATTAAAGTAGGTGAGAAGGATATTGCATGTGCGGGGAACCACAGAATCAGGAGGATGGGTGAGTTGGCAACTGTTACTCACCCCATAAGTCCTGAGTATCTTCTGTTAAGGGAGGTGATGCGGTTGGACATCTGCTGTAGTAGGTTGTCCTCCTTTGTCTTGTTGGCGTACCCCCTGTCTCTAGCCATACCCCAAGGTGGCGGACAGGGTTGGTTGAAGGAGGTAATGTGAAGGGAAGGATGAGAGGGTTGTTCCTTCATGGGTGGCTGTGAGGTTTGGGTGTTGTAGCTCAGTTGTTAGTGTACTTGCCTAAGAGAATTATTTCCGTTTTCCTTTTGTTGAGCGACGCGTTGCTCACAATGGAATATTCCTCTAAAGTGCGTTCCAGTTGGCGGGCATCATTACTGTTAGCTATACCAGTTACACAGTCATCCACAAAGGCTAGTACCTTAACTGGTGACTGGCCTAGTGCGGATATGCCCATAAGGCGTGAGTCAGCAATGCAAAGGAGTGGATCAAAGCTGAAGCTATACAGCAGCAGGCTGAGTGTGTCCCCTTGTTTAAGCCTTCTGTGTGGTGTGATCTTGTTGGTTAGAGAGCCAGGGCCGCATACAGCCATGGATGCTGATTTTGTAAGGAGCGTCGCCCATTTATGAATCTGGGTGGGAGTTTGAAGGCTTAGACATTCCTTCAGGTACGGCCAGCTAACGCGGTCATATGCCTTCTCCTGGTCTAGGAATACCAGGGCTCCAGTTGCTTTGGACTGGCATATGTTGGCGACAGAGTGTAAAATTGGTCAAGATTGAATGCCCTGGTATGAACCTAAACTGATTGGGTAACAGGATATTGGAGGCTATTGTGCCTAATCTGTTTGCTAAATTTTCATGAGTAGTTTTGTATCTGTGTTAAAGAGTGCAATTGAGCGCCAGTTGGCCAGGTCCAGTTTGTCATCATTTTTGAACAGGGTTATGACATAGGAGTCCTGGCCACTAGGCAGGAGGCGTGTCTCCAGCAGACTATGGTTCATTGATGCTAAGAGGAGGGGGTGATTTGCTTGAAACATTTTTTGTAAAATTCGTAAGGTATCCCATCAGGCCCTGGGCATTTCCTACGTGGTGCACCGCAGAATGTGTCCCAGAGCCTCTCCTGTGGTATTATGTTTAGGAGGTTGTAGTCCTGCGGTGTTCTTTGTATTCCAACGGTGTGTATGAATGCTTTAATTTTTTTGGGTGTCTATTGGAGTGTCGCAATATAGTTCAGCGTTGTAGCATAATACTTCCATTGTAACCTCCAATTGGTCAGTTGCCATGGTGCTGTCAACTTTGTGGACCTGTGTGCATGCAGGCTGGTTGCCGCAGGAGTGGAATTGGTGGTAATAGTACGTCAAGCAGGTTTTTCCTTCTTTTATGAACTTACCTTTTCTCAATACTTTGATTCTGTAATGGTGTTCATAGATGAGGGCGCTTAAGCGGGCAGATATTTCCGCCCATTTGTGCCCCTAGTTGGGGCTGTAGCCGGACTTTGGGGCATTGAGCTCAAGGTGGTCCAGTTCTGCCAAGGTGCGCCTGATTGTGGCTGTATCAGCGGTGTACTTACGTGAGGTGAGGTGAGGTGAAAAGTTTTATTTATTAGTTCAGTTTTAAATTTACCCAGGTTTTGATGGGATCTGATACAAACGGGGTTGTAAATTCTGAGTTCATGGTCTCATGTTCGCCCCAGTTGGATAGTTTGGCAATTTTATGTTTTCTGGGTGTAACTTCTTCAAGGTCGACGCCTGTGTTGAAGTTCAGGCTGGTGAGAGCTGCACTGAAATGAGTCAGTGGTTGGAGAAATTTATTTTTTGTTGCAAAATTCGAGATGTTTAAGCAGTGGGTTTTCAGTGCGAGGATGTAGTCAATGAGGTTCAATGAGGTGAGTGTTCCCTTGTGTATGTTGGGTTGGGTAATGTTGGGAAGGAGTGGTGACCTGGGGGGAAATTATCATGTAGGACTAGGGATGCTTTATTGCATGGAACTCAATGTACCCTGGTGGGTATCCCTGGGATTAGGCCATTGGTCCGTGTTGGGGTTATCCAAGCAGTTGAAGTTGCCCAGTAGGATGGCATCTGGTGGGAGGGCGAGTTTTAAGATGGTTTTGAGGAATTATCATCTCTCAGCTGTGGTGCATGGTGCATAGATGCTTGCTATCAAAATCATGTCCTCTTGGTTTATGACTGTTGCAACCAGGATGTGGCTGTACAGATATGAGGAGTTTGTGATTTTTAGATTTTTTTATTTTGGATGACCACCCCACAGTGTGTCATCCATAATGATAGGGATGGTGAGACCCTGGAGGACTAGGATCCCTCTTCCCCCTTTAGATAGTGGAGTTTTTGGATGGCCAAAATATTTACATGGGGTTTTCACAGGAATTAGCTTTTTGGCTTGGGACACATGAGCCATGGCTCCCACGATGTTTAGCACCCTAATGTCACTGAGGTGCCTGTGGCGCCTCAGGAGCAGTTGGGAGGGCCACATGGCCCACACCCAATGCCCTTTTTGCTAGCCCTGATTAGTGTTACTAGGCCAGTATATTCTGTGGCATCATCCGATTCTATACCCTATGTCAATTTCTTGTTTATATTGCATTTTTTAGAATTTGTGGCAGATTCTCCCACTCATGACTCATGGTGGGCTGGTGCGGTGTGCTGATTTTTTTCTTTGGCTTTGGGGTGCGAATTTGAAGAATTGTGTCTCGCATTTTTTCCCAAAGTGGAGCCAAATTGTTCTGCTAAGTTTGCCTGATTGATACCATTTGGTAATTCAGTCACATTGTTGAGAAAATTTTTATTTTGGGCGTACTGCTCTGATTGGGTGACTCGGATAATTTCCTCCAAGTAACCTCAGCTTGGTCAGTTTGTTCTGATTGGTTGGCTTGGCTGATTTCCTCAATGTCTTCCTGAATTTTGCTGGGGTCAGTGGTGGAGGCCACAAGTGATGCAGCCTTGGCCGCTTCCCACTTTTGGGCCTTCTGCAGCATTTTGTGTGCTTTGGGTGTTACTGGGTTTATGATGAGGTAGTGCCCATCCTCTCCCATTGGAAGGCGTAGTTGGTGTCAGTCATTTTGCCAAATTCTACTTCATGTTCATCCATAGCATTGTCACAGAATTCTGGGGCCATGATGCCCTCATTCATGGGGCATGCATGTTCCTTGTGCCTTAATGCAAAGCAGTGGTTGCAGATAGGCGGTGTGCGTTCTGGTGTGATGCATAATGGCTCTGACACCTTTCCATATGGGAGGTGGAACTCCTATTTACAAGGGATTCTTGTGAGGTCTGTGGCCACCTTGGAGATTAAGTGGATCATACTGATTGCCTTTCCTGTGCACAGGTTCAGCATCAGGTGAAACCGCTATAATTCAAGTTGTTTATTTTCTCCATAGTGTTTAAGTCAATCTCAGAGCTCCTCCTTAATTTGCTAGAGGAAGAGGTTGGTTTGGGGCAAGTTGAAGGAGATAAACAAAGTGTTTGCTTTGTTTCATCTGGTGCGCACAGTGCACACAATTCATTTGTCCTCAGGGAGGACAGCTTCAATGCATACTTTTGAATCAGTGCCTGCATCTTCTTTGGTCTCAAAGCCCAAATCAACCCAACCACGTGGAACCATTTCATTGTTAAAGTACATTGTGTCACGATTCCAATATGACTGGATGATAAGCCCTAATTTGTTATGGCAGAATGGATAGAATCCGCCAAGTTTAATACAAGTAATAGTTATTTGAGCGCCTCGAGATAAGGTGATATTGGGTTGTTGGGAAATCGCCTCAAATTCGGAAATTGTGAAATTAAAAAATAAGAATTGCCAGAACTAATGAGATATGGTGAATTGAATTACTAAGCCATGGAAGCAGTGGCATATGAAGTCACTACAATATATAGACAAGATGAGATGATAAAAAAGGAGTTTGTTAAGAAGTTAAGGAGAGCGAAAAAGCGAAGAGCTGCTGTGTTTAATATATTAAATAAGAGTATTTGGGAGCAAGTGCTTTATATTATTAAATTAGTTTATTTTGTTGTTTTGAAGGAGAATGATCATCATATCGTTGGTCCTATTGCTCAGTGGGCCAAACCCTGTGCAAATTCCTTACGACGTATATCACAATTCCGCCAATTTTATAACAGTGGTGCTCACTACAGGGGGCCCATTAATTAATCACAATACTAATAACATCCCTCAGTTGCTGGCCATTTCATATCAGGATTGCTCTAGCAAGGATTCTTCCCAAGATGCTGTAACCAATGGATATGCAGAACTCAAGCTTGCCTTGGACGCTGTGCTACAGTAGAAGAAAGAGTTTCTGAAGGAGGTTTGTATTGATAAGCTGCCTCCGTTTGATTGAAATGGGAACATCCATGGGTTTTTTAAGCGATTTGATTTGCAGTTGAAGGAGCGTCTGATCGGCGTAAAGCCAAATTATTAATATCCACCTTTGATGTCAAAAGCGCGACCAAGTTATTTGTATCTCCACACTAGTACTGCTACATATCAAAAAGTGAAAGATACTGTGTTGTGGTTATTTGGAGGAACCATGAAAATGGTGCAGCGGAAGGCTGAGTTTTTAACCATTGGTTCAGCATAATGAGACCCTCACCACTTTTGTTGATCACTTTATGGTGGAAGACCATGTGTTATTTTGGGCAGGAACTTTAACTGAATCTGATGTATGCATAGCGTTGACCTCCACTGTGAAACCATACCGTGAGCTTTTCAATACCATGAATCCATATTTAGAAGTTGATATACCTTTGCTTAAACTCGTGCAGATCTTACGTTGGTTATCTGCTACCTTCCCTCCGCTCAAAATAGAGTGGAACCCTATCCCTTCACTGCTGGACCTTCTTATTCAAGGGAGTTATCTCTTCCAGTTTGGCGTCCATTTAGTAACCCTCAGCCTTATTATCACTGCACGCCTATTTTGCACCAAGTTGCCGCCAGCAGTTCAACTATCAGGAGGGGTCTGTTTACACCGCTTAAACCCAGCCTAACTTTTGGGGTGGCCCATTTTACAACAACTATGGACGCAGATCTATCAGAGATCAATTGTTTCTCGTGCAGTCGCTCTGGGCACTTGGCCAGAAGTTGTCTTCATCGTCAGGTTCGTTTTCTACCACAGGAACAGAATTATCAGGGAAAAGTCAGAGCAGAGTAGAGATGGACTCTCTACTTCTGCTATTCTAGCTCAAAACGTCCCATTTGGCTCTATTCCAGTACATCCAGTGGAAGGTCCCCAGTATGACAATGCCTTTCTATATCAGCAGCCGGTTGGGGGGTGAATGTGTTGACACAAACGCAATTTATGGACATGGCGGAAGCAGGCCCTCAGGAGCAGCCACAGCCTTATGCCTGTCAGATGTTTAATAAACTCTCTACTGATGAACCAGATCCATTTGCTGATGCGCTTCTCTTAAAAGGGGTGAATGCGGCCCTCCCCTTGAATGCTATTGTTAAAGAATACCCTAAAGTTGGGGAGGGTATTATGTGCTTCCTTGGAAAACGAGATCCGTTAGATGTCCATGTTTTAAACAATCAGAATGCATTTTATTCTGAGTGTACTTACTGTGACACTGTTGTAGCAAAAACCCAAATTTAGGTGATAATTGATACAGGTGCCCCAATCAACATAGTGTCCACAAAGTTAGTGTTAAGGCTGGCATTGAAGCCTGATGTGGAGCATCATATGATGTATGGGACTGCAGGCGTGGAAAGCACGGTCTCTGAAGGAGCGTGTAGCGCACTACCTTTGCAATTTGGGTCAATTGTTATTGTAGCCCCAGCCATAGTGCTTCCAAACAATAACTATGACCTTTCAATCAGAACTGCTTTTATGTGCCAGTTTGGGGCTGTTGTTGATATGACAGCGGAGACATTTGAAATTCTGTGGCAGCGGATCCCAATCTACTTCAATCCTCATATAATACCAAAGGATTTGGTACACATGAGTCACGTTAACCTTGCATATAATAATGGGGTGGTTTCAGTTCGCTATCATCAACTTAAGCATAAGACTCGGACCCTTCCCCATCAAATTTATGAATATCAAGGGCTACCACTTAGAGTGACGGGGCCTATATCCATTCCATCTAGACACCAAGTAATTATAAACACTGAGTTATAGTGGAAGTGCCTGTTGGGCTTTATGGGGAGGTCATTGGGCCTTATCAGCAATTACATCTCGAGCCCCACATGGCCCCAGGCATTTTACTTCTGGGACATGGGGAGATTAAGGTTTTGTTAGCAAATCTCCAGAGAAAACCAAAGCAAATTTGCTGACACCAAATTGTAGCGTACTTACATCTGATTATAATAGACGAGGTCCTTCAGATTCATGATTTTGGGTCATTGGATGAATTTTGTCTACCAGTTGAGCATCAACCGGCTTACTAAGAGTGGTACTGTGGAGTAATTTAATAGGACTTTCGAAAGAGCAAAAAGACTAAGCAATAGCTTTATTTCAAAAGTACAAGGGGATTTTTGCTATTGATGATCATGAAGTAAAGTGCTTGGGGGTGGTCCAGTGAGTAGAAACAGGAGATCATCCCCCTATAAGGTCCCGGCTGATCTGCTGATCAAGGGCAGTGAAAGATGTTGTCACTAACAAAATTAATAAGTTGTTAGAGCAAGGTATGCTTGAACCGTCCAAGGGTCCATGGGCTTCACCCGTTCCAATTGTAAAAAAGAAGGATGGCACCAACTGCATAGTAATAGACTACCAAAAGCTCAATAGTATAAAAAAAGGACTTGTACCCCTTGCAAAGGATCAACGATGCTTTGGATTGGTTAAGGGGAGCCTGTTATTTTTCAGCAATGGACTTGATATCAGGTTACTGGCAAATTGAGTTACCCACAGCAGAACAGGAAAAATGTGCTGTAATCACCTCCAAAGGCCTTTTTCAACTGACGCGGATGCCTCAAGGGCTGTGCAACGCCCCAGTTACGTTTCAGCGAGCTATGTATACTATCCTTGGTGACATGAAACTGTCATGCATCCTTTTATACCTCGACAATATTAACGTTTTCTCTTAAACCTTTTCAGAGCATCTCAATCACTTAGAAGCAGTATTTTGCCAACTGGGTGAGGCAAATATTAAGTTAAACCTCAAAAATGTAACTTCTAAGATCAGCTAGAATACCTGGGGTTCATGGTAGACTCTAAAGGGCTGAAACCACGGCCGGCTAAGGTGGAGGCCATCAGCAAAATGACTACACCTAATAGTAAATGTGAGATACAGGTATTTTTGGGAATGGTCAATTACTACTGGCACTTTATCACTAATTTTAGCTGTATTGGGGGTCCACTATTCAAGTTGTTAAAAAAGGATGCTGTGTTTAAATGGATGGAATGTCATCAATATGCTTTTAAAACACTTTGTATGGGGTTGACCAGTGCACCAGTGTTACGCTATCTGAACTTTGATTGGGAGTTTATTGTTCATATGGATGCATCCCTTTCCGCTAATGTGGCAGTACCTTCTCAAAAAGATGACGAGGGAGAAAAAACATCCTGTAGTTTATTGTGGTCAAAGTCTGAACTGCCATGAGCATAATTATACTGTGACCAAGCGGGGGTGCTTAGCAGTGATCTACGCATATAAGCAATTCAGAGTCTATCTGCATGGGGTAAAGTTTAAAGTCGTAACAGACCACGCATAATTACGCTGGTTGCAAAACCTCAAAGAACCTGAAGGTCGCTTTGGCTTGATGAGCTCTTAAGCTGCAGGCTTATGACTTCAAAATCTTTCATTTGCCAGGAGTAAAGCATCAGAACGCTGACTTTTTATCTCAATTGCCAACTGTTGCGGTGATGGTGGACCTCAGCGATGTGATTTATGTTAAGATGCTAAGTGGAAAATATGACGACAAACTGCCCCAAGTGATCAAAGCGTTAAACAAGATGCAAACAAATAACTTCCAATTGAATGGGGAACTGTACAAGCATATTGGCGATTTAACGGTGAAATTTTCATGACCCTCAGCATGACTGGGAATCATTATGAGCGCGTACAAGGCAGTTGGACATGGTGGGGTGCATAAGACTATGGAGTTGCTGCGCCCTCACTACTATTGGGAAAGCATGAGCTTTGATGTTCTCAAAACTATTTATTGTTGCCATCAGTGCCAAGTGGAGAAGCCATTCCGCCATAAGACTTCATACAGGGTAGTGAAACCACATTTCGCTTAACAAATGGTTTCCCTTGATGTTGAGGTCCCTTGCCAACAGGAGCCAACCAGTGTAAGTACATTCTTGTGGCTATTGCACTTGACCCAGTGGGTCAAAAAGATGGCAATACGAGATTTGGGGGCAGTTACAGTGGTCAAGTTTGTGATGGAGTGCATTATTCAGCGACATGGATGCCCTCAGTTTATTCTCACTGATAACGGAAACAACTTCACCTCGCATATCCTCCTTAAACTGAATGAGCTTATGGGTATACGTGGGGTTCTAATAACCCCATACCATCCCAAATCTAATGGAATGGTCGAACAGGTGATTGGGACTTTGGTAAACATTCTACAAAAACTAGTAATGGATTAACCTTCTAATTGATCTCCCTCCTTTCTACTGCCATGTTTGACTATAACATCAGTTACCATTCTGCAATGGGGAAGAGTCCCTTCTAACTACTATACAGCTGACACCCGGCTCTTCTGGAACTACTTTATTCATGTGTGGAAGACACTGGTGGAATGGAACCCCACCGCTATTTGACTAACCTTGCAAACATTCTGATCAACTTTCAACTGAAGCATATTCCTTCAGCTTAGCTATGAAGATTAGGAATCAGGCCGCCAATCAGGTACGTCATAGCGGGTTGGCATAGTTCAAGGAAGGTGATATGGTTCTCTTCCATGACCAACATGGGCTCATCCGGAAGCATAAGTAGCCAGTATATGGATTGGGCCATCTGAAGTTATTGAGAAGACAGGTGTGGGCGCCTATACTATCAAGGACCCCACTAGCGGTCAGATCATAAACTGAGTGCATGCAAAGTTCCTCCAGATGTATAAGCAATAGGAGCCTTATTGTCCAGCCAAAGGGGGGGGTAATGTTGTGATTCCGATATGACTGGACAATAAGCCCTAATTTGTTATGGCAGAATGGATAGAATCCGCTAAGTTTAATATGAGTAATAGTTATCCAAGTGCCTCGAGATAAGGCGATATTGGGTTGTTGGGAAATCGCCTCAAATTAGGCAATTGTGAAATTAACAAATGAAGAATTACTGGAGCCAATGAGATATGGCGAATTGAATTACTAAGCCATGGAAGCAGTAGCATTCAAAGTCGCTACAATATATAGACAAGATGAGATGATTAAGAAAGGAGGTTGTTAAGAAGTTAAGAGCGAAACAGCAAAGAGCTGCTGTGCTTTATATTAAATAAGAGTATAGTGGGAGCAAGTGCTCCATATTATTAAATTAGTTTATTTTGTTGTTTTGAAGGGCAATGATCATCATATCGTTGGTCCTATTGCTCAGTGGGCCAAACCCTGTGCAAAATTCATACAACGTATATTACAATTCCACCAATTTTATAACACAATGCATAGGGGAAGAGGGAGGCCTGTGCCTAGCACACTTTCTCCCACAGATTTGGAGACTCAACCCCTTAGGTAGAGTTGAAGCCCATGCTCTACCTTTGAAAGGGTTGATTATATTGAATTTCCATGTATTGGTTATGTTTCATGATGAACTCCACAAACCTGGTTGGTGCCTCAGTTTTTGGGTTTTTTAAATGCCCATGTTTCCCAGGCCCCCTAAAGCGTTTCTTGCCCTTTGGCTCACCGTTTTGTCCATTGCCTGTTATGGCTTTCGCCCAGTTTAATGGGTATTTGTTGAATACGCCCATCTCTCCTGTGTGATTATCAAAAATTGCTGTTCAAATTGAATTGTAGTAACTAATGGTATCATTATGGGAAAGAAAAGTTGACTTTTAGGGAACTTTGTATTCTTAAACTTACAGGATTGTGGCTTGCTTCAGCTCTCCTTTAATTTCACAGGCTTCTGATTTGTGATTTTTACAAGTTGTGGATAATAATTGATAATAATTGATAATAATTTGAAATAACTAGTTGGGTTGGTGATAATATGATGACTATCATAATAGTTGAACTTCTTATAGCTAAGTTGATTATTAGGTCCAACGTTAAACTGGTGCTTGTCCTTAAATTCCTTAAAAGTTCTTCTGGAATGGTAGGTTAACTTCTCTCTCTGACTCTTCTATATGGTAGAACTTAACTTAGTATTAGGTTCATAGGTTCTTCCTCTCGCTCTTAACGCAGAGTCTGCGGAGATCTTGGCAACAATAAAATAGATAAACAATTTCTTATCCTTACATCCTAGTCACAAGAGTAGTAAATATAAGTAAATTTATGACAGGCTAAAATATTATAAGTTATTAAGTTTCTAGAGATCTGGATCTTATTTATTTAATAAAATGCAAGGGAATATATAATGGAATATAGCGCCCAACTTTTCTGTTGGCACCCCAATTAGAAAAGGAAGCCGTTTTCAATGAATTAACCCTCCAGAATCACGCCCAACAATGATCTATTTCATCAGTTTAGTCCAATTACGTTACTGACCATCCATGCAATCTCTTCTGTGTAGAATCAAAGAACGTGTCCCAACGCCTTTACTCAAACATCTTGTCACCCTTATTAGGTCAACAACCTGCTTAGGTTTGTGACTTTTTACCTATAAGCAGCAGGTCATGATACCAAAAAGGATAACTTCCAAGTTGCTTATCAAAGGCGTCATCAATCGCCTAGCAACTCATAAACCTCTTAGTCAATTGACAGCAAAACCTGATCAACTCCAGCAAGTTAATCAAATCATCAGTATGTAAAATTGAAATTCAATCACTTATTTATTGCTGAAGATCCTCTGACAAAACATTAGAAATCTGGAAGATCAAAACTTGGCAATTAATTAGTGTTTGCTAAAAACATCTCTCCAAACAATAGTTAATGTATATATTTGATAACTCCCATGTCCACTAGTTGGCCTTATCCCCTAGTGGACAAGCAGATTTATTATATTCAATTAATCTGGGTAAGGGGAATATACCCCAGTGGTAGAATATGGACCCTCTACTACTGCCTCCTCAATTTAGATTCAAGTAAATGAACTTTGGGTAGGGGATGATTTTGACCATGTTGGCGTTGTGCAACAATGCCCTACACTGAGATAGCAAATAGCAAAGGCGGTCCATGGAGTTCCTGGCCTATCATACGCCACGCATGGAGGTTTTTCAGGTTTTATCCTCCTTTCCCATTTTCCTTTAATTCCCTTAATCATTGCGGTATTACCCCAGGTCATCCCACCTTGAATAAAATTTTAGTTTCAACTAAGCTGGGTAATGTGGGCATACTGAAATATTAACACATCCTCCCTCTTGACCTGATTATTCAGCAATAAAGATTTTCTGGAAGCAGACGTCACTTTGATCCTGGCTGAGTCCGCCATCATGGTTTAAATTTGACCTCGCCTAGTCCATCCCCTTTTTCCTTGCTTGATGAATCTCTATAAACTCCTTCTTTGAAGTGTTTTTCTTTTATAATGTTCTTCTCACTGTTACCTCCACAGAGTGTAGTTTCCATGGCCTCATGCTGTTCCAGCTTAGTTCAGGTGTTGATGCCAATTTAAGGTCTGGAAAGCCTGTATTCCACAGGTTGTATTAATATGACACTTCGTTGTTTTAAGGGTCTTCTTTGGCTACATCCTAGATTCCTTGGTCCCTGTACTCCCTAGACTAGAATCTCTGTTCTAGACGAGAGAAGGTCCTCTTGAAATCATTTCTTATTGACTCTTTATACTGGATCAAGTTTCAAAGCATCCTGATCCTTACCAACATGATTATTTACTTTAACGCCTTGGGACTACTCATTGTGGATCCAGTTTCAACCCAGGATGATCCTACCAATGATATAAGATTACACCACCAGATCATTTTTATGGTGACAAAATAAAAATCAATATTTGTATTTTTTGCATTTTTTTATATTTTCTCCCTATGATTTTTATCTTATACCATTTTTTGTATTTTCTCTTATGTTATTTTTTATATATTTTCTTTATAATGTGACTTAACCTATTAGTAGGTTCAGAGGTCCATTTTTTACTATCGCTACTTTGGTTCAGAAGTTCGTTTTGTGAACTTAACCAGTTATCATGGTTCAGAGATCTCTTTTTAAGACTTACCAAAAATTATGATTTAGCGGTCCCCTCTTGGGACTTGACCAATACACCAGGACTTGGCCTATTGTTATTAGGTTCAGTGGTCCATGGGAACCTTGAAATATAATTCCCCCTAGATTCAATACTTTAGATAAGTAGTATTGACCTGCTTCACTTTAATACCATCTGCAATGTTTCTCAGCATGCATGCATCTCTTATCGACTTGGCAATAATCTCAAATGGTCCCATCCAAAGATCCTTCATTCCCAACTTATTACTGCTTTTGACAGGTCCTAATTTTAATTCACTTTCTACATCTGGCATTTGATTCTCTGATATCATAGTATGAAACTTTATTGTCAATCGCTAGCTCTGTTTAAATTTGTTCATAATTTTTTCTTAAAAATTGACTATCAGCCTTATTTTCCATCTACAACGATTTATTTGTTCCTCTGACAGATCTATACAAAATCCTATATTTGCATAGATTGGTATGACACACTGTTAAATTCATCCAATTTCAACCTGAATTGGTTATCATTGTCCTCAGCTTTTCTTGCCCTATTTGCTAATCAACTAATATTGTCAAGTAATCCCTCTAAGATTTCTAGATCATTCACCTTGATTTTTGACCACATTCCATAATAGCATTTACCTTCAGTACTGTATTCTGACATAATGGATCCTCTATTAGGCCCTTTATAAGGAATTTTGTAGCATCTACTATCTGATTAAAACATCAGGTGGAACAGGTTCCCTTGCAGTGATAGATTGTTCTGCATCTAGATTGATAACCTTTTCTTGTATCTTGATCAATTTCTTCCTATACTTGAGGCAACACAAGATTCAAATTTTATTTCAGCTTCTTCCCCCAACTTTGGGAGGTCAAATGTCCAGTTGTGCCACCTTTCCAATAGTGATTCTGATTTATCTGTCCATCCTGAATTATTTATTTTTTCCCCATTAAAACTCGATTTTTCTGATCATTATATTTTCCAATATTCTCTAAAAATTTGTCTTTATATTCCGCCACAAGTTGATCCTTATTGGCCGAAATTCCTTCCAATGTAATTAAATTGGATTATGATACTGATTTTAACGCATTCTTGTTAACAATATCTATTTCAGTTCAAAGCTTCCTAAGATCATTCTCACATGAAAATATTGATAACTTCTTCTATTAAATTTTGTCTAAAAACTAAACTACCCTGTAGTGAGTTAAATATAGAAATCTGGAGGCTGTATCATAGTTACCCGCATTACTTTGCACCAAATGTTAAATTTCAGTTGATGGATTATTTTAGCCACCCATTCTAGTACATAGCTTTCTGATATGTGAAAATAATAGTTGTTGTTATATAATCTGATAAAATAAAGTGGGTGGTTGATACTTTTATAAAAATTAGTATCCAATCAAGAAATTCACAACCGTGTATTTCTTCTAGTCAGGTTTCTTCTTGATACAGATACTAACAATCTTCCTTCAAACCACTGGTGAAGGTACCAATAAATTCTATAGACAATAAGGGAAGTCCTATACATTCAAATCCAACTATGGAGTTGAAAACTTCTAGATTACAACAGAACTTAGCCTACTGGCAGTAGGTTTATCAGTTCTCAAGGTAACTGCTACTCTTAAGACTTAGCCATTAATTCTGACTTAAAGTTCCTCTCCTAGGACTTATCCATCAATTACGGTTCAGTAGACTTATTGTTGAAACTTCTAACCATTCCTCTCTTTACATAGGAGCAGCGGAGAACTTGATAGTAGTATCTAGTCAATGGATATATAATACCTTTACTCTAGTCCTAAGATTAATAAAATACAGCAAATGTATAATAAGGTAGGCATGTTTGAGACTTAAAAGACTCTTCTTAATTATAAAAAATTACAAAGTAATATATAGGGATTCAACGCCCAACTCAATTGTTGGCTTCCCAAAATGGAAAACGGCAGCCTTTGCTAATGTATTCACCCTCAACGAATTGCTTAACAAATGAGTCCGCTCATCCATTTAAATAATCAGTATCTTTTGATGATTAGATAACGATCCGCCATGGGTTGGAATTAGAGGTAGAGTGTCCTGACTCCCCCATCCAACCCCAGTGGGATAACCCAATAAGCTAACAACATGCTTAAGTAATGGGACCCTCTAACCATTCGCAGCAGGTCTCCTTGCCTAAAAGGTCAAACTGCCATTGTTGACACCAAAAGCATTGTCAACGCCCAGAAGCTAATCCATATACCTTTAGTCAATAGGCGACAAACTTTGATCAACTCTTACAAGCTAATTAACTTATCAGTTAAGAAATTGACAATTTTATTACTTTTTTATTGTTGGGGATCATCCCAACAAAACACTAGCGATCCATTGGATCAAAACCTAGAGGAATAGTTAATGTTCATTAGTGATAATTCACCAAACATTAATATAATATGGAATAATAACTCACATCCACTAGCGGGCCTAGTCCTCTAGCTTATAAGCAGATATATCATAATCTGATCAGGCGGGATAATATAGCTATCTCAAAATCCCAACACCATCCTTTAATACTAAAACCAAGGTATGTAATTTGCCCTTGTTAAACTCAAATTTGGACGGCTTTTCAACTAACCCAGCCTTATGATGGGCTGCAACCACAGCCATCAAATCCTGGCGTGTTGTTCTGCGTTGTGAGAGTGAATTAAAGTATTATAAAAGTAGGCAATCATGCAGGAAATCCTGAGATCCCTTAAAGCATTGTTAATGTTGCACTGGAAAATGGCTAACGCGTTTTCTAAGCCAAATGGCATGATCTTAGACTAGAAAGATAATACTGAGTCCATACTGCAGTTAGCCATTCCAGACTAAACTTCACCTGCACTAGGTGGAATGCGTTAATTCCTGTTTATAATGGACCTTATACTTAAAAAATGGCTTGGGTGATAGGGGCTTTCAAAGGGAGGGGTATAAATATGAGAAAGTGATGGTACTCAGTTATTTTTAATTCGCGCATGGTTTCAATGTACCATCTGTTTCTTGGGTGAAAACCATTGGGGATTAGATGAGGGGGAGTTTTTTGGTCATATACACCATAACCACCATTTCATCAATCCATACCTTGAGGGCTTGATATTCCTGTGCCATGTATGGGTAAATTTATACAGTAAATTTTTAATTTATCTAGGGTATGCCAACCAGGGGATGGACAGTACCGAACACAGCACTCAAAGTGACAAAACAAACTACTATCCAGGTGGGAAGCAGAAACTGCTAACCCACCATGGCAGAGGGTGAGGAGGGGTCAGAGGGTTGGTTTTCAGAAAGACCCACCTTGA